>WTSP01022269.1:11691-22657 GCA_025331215.1 Actenoides lindsayi | reverse complement strand
ATCAACACCCTCCAGCTCCCAGTGCTGCAGCATAAGGGCTGGATGGGGAAAAGCAGCTCAGCCAGACCCATTACAGTTGTAATAGTGCATTCTGCCACTATCCACAAAAACCTGCATTAGTGGTGTATTAGATTTCAAATAAATCATTTGCTTAAACCTCGCAGTCCAGTCTCTTTTCACCACACCCCTGTCCCAGGATAAGAGTGGGCTGCAGTTGTGTGAATTACAAAGACATGATATAGGAAAAGAACAGGGTAAATAAGGGGCAAAATGATGCTTTGCTCATTCCAGTGGGCTCCAGCTGAGCAAGAGGTGACAACGTTAACAACTCTCAAGCTGGAAGAAGTAGCTCTCTGCACAGCTTCTCTATCAATACTGTGTCTGCATCCAGCCCCATATCATTATTCCTGCTTTCATGCCTGCTTTGATTCCTTTTTTAATTTTTTAATTTTTTTTTTCTTAAGAACTAAAGCCTTTAAAAGGAACTGTGAAATAATAAAATAAAGCCAATAATGATGGCCTTCTCCAGTGGGTGAGGGGCACAGGCCATGTTTTACTAAACATTGTATGCCAATAGGAATTCACAGTGCTTCCAAAGGAAGCCATGTCCTGGTCTCTTGATCCTCCTCCTGATCTGTGTGCCTCCACCAGCATGCAGATAGCTGTGCAATAAACAAGTAGCTCTACTAATGAAAACTAATGTGGCAATGAAAAAAAGCCCAAACAAACTAGGTTTTAACACAGATCAGTTACTCCAGTTCACACCCTAACTGCAGAAACAACTGGGCCAACGAGCTGGAGGAGGCAGTGGGCACGAAGAGAGAAGCAGGAGGGAAAAGGCCCCCTTTCCAGAGGAATGCTGGTGTGGCGGTCAGGCAGCTATGGGAGTACACTTGGCAACTTCACAATGAATTGTGAAGAAACTGGGAAGTAGAAAAGAAGGAATTAAAGGATAAAAGAAAGAAACAGAAAACATGCAAAAGCCCATTAGGACAATGCATCTTGTCCAAATGAAGCAAGTAAAAAGCCACCGTGCCTTTCACTGCTAGGCCAACAAGCTGCAGTAATAATGCTACTTCCATTAGTAATCGACACTCACTCTTCAGTTGGGTGTTCAGCAGCCTGTGTGGAAACAGTCCCATTTCCAGCAGATTGCTACCTACAACGTAACTCATGATAATATGTAAGCTCAGCAGAGAGTTTAAAGACTGCATGGACACAGTGAGTACATTACCCTCTCAACCCTTGGAGGATTATAGCTCTCTGTCAAGTCATTCAAATCTAAAATTTGACCTGTCTTAAAGCACTGACGGGGAATATGTTCTGTATTCTTAACAGTCATTTCAAGGAAAATGAATCTATTACAAAAATTATCATCTTGTTATATTTAATAACTCTAATAACAACTTCTACCTCCAAACAGCTTTTACCAAAAGAGCTTACGCGCTGCAATTTTGCACTTCAGCTTAATATACACTAACATCCCTGTGTAGACATGTCCACCTACAAGACCCTACCTCAAGTCTTAGGCTGACATGAACAATAAAAAATAAACCACAAGAAAGCCAGCCATCAAAAAACTAACTCAACAAAAACGATTCAAAATAAATCAGTCAAATGCAAATGGTGAGAGCAGACAAGAAACAGGACATTAAGGGAAAGGCATTCAAAACTTGATATTTTTTGACAGCATTCTTCCCAGGAACCAAAAGCAAGTCATGCTGGAATGCAGTGCTGTGCTGGGCTAGAGGCAAACGCATTCAACTTTTTAACTCAAAGTTTCACGAAGAAGCAAGTACAGCATCAGTGATGTTTTCTTACTGTAAAGGTGGACAAAGCAGCAAGAGACAAAGACTGCTGAATTCAGCAGTAGCTAAATCTACAAATGGGAAAAGCAATCTGTACATGGAAACTTTTCCAAGATGGAATGGAAGTGAAGCTCCTAAGTATTTTAGCAGTGAGCACGGCTGAATCTCCTGCTATTTATGGTATCTGTATCATCCATTAACATCACTGCACTTAAGGGCTTACCAGCATTTCCATTCTAAAACTCAACATGATAGAAGTTTATTAGTTGATTGCTTATCTGGGGAAGGTGTAGATGAGCAAAAGATGGCACATGTGTCGAAACAGGGCACATATGGAATAGGGTCCCCAGGGAGGGAGTTGAGGCCCCATCCCTGGAGATATTCAAGGTGAGGTTGGACAAGGTTCTGAGCAGCCTGCTCTAGTTGAGGGTATCCCTGCTCACTGCAGGGAGACTAGATGACCTTTGGAGGTCCCTTCCAGCCCTAGCCATTCTATGATGCTGTATGTTCTCAGCTGAGAAATTTGTGTTATGTTTGGGTTTTTTTAATTCACTCCAAGACATGTGAGCAATTTCATGAGAGTTTGCTGTTTAACATACAGTCTACGAGTATAATAGGACTTGCAGTGCTACCCATGCAGAAGCTGCAGAAAAACAGGGCAAGTCCATTCCCAAATGACAGGAGTACAAGGGAAAATAAAATCAGGCTTTTGATCCTGACAAATATGGCTTCACGGCAGCCAGTGAAGTCTTTATGCTGTTCCAGGAACAACTCTAGGTCTGAGGAAAACAAAAAACAATCCAACCGTTTTGGCCTGGCACACATGTACGTCCAGACTATCCTCTCTGCCAGCATAAAGGGGAGATGAGGTCCCCACCCACTGTCAGAGCAAGACAGCTATTGGGCCAAAGAGATGAAAACTGGGCCTCAGATTTTGTGGTACTTACTCATCTTCCAAAATTTATGCCTCTGCAGTTCCTTGCCTCCTCAGTGAACTTAGTAACTGCAGATTTAAAACTGGCAAACTTCCAGCTCGGAGTACTACCGGATTACAGAGTCAGAAGAAACTTCTGCTTTAGTTTATCTGATCAGTGAGCTTTATTCTTCTCTTCTATAGCAGAATTAGTCTTGGTTCAAAGTGGTGTAAGAGCAGAAATAAATTCAAAGGAATGTATTTAAAATATGCTGCTGCTTTCACTCTGGTGACTATTTTCGCACAGGGTAATTACAAGCAAGGCAGACTAGCTGGATAAGGGTCTCTCCACTGTCAGTGAGAACTAGCTAAAACATGGAGCTAAGAGTGAGGCTCCTCTGTCACCTCATGGCAACCCTACAGATCCTACTGTGACTTGATGTGCCCACAGTCTCTCTGGGAACATCCTGCCAGTGCTTTTACACGGCAAGAGACAAGCACCTCAGAGGGAAAATCACCCCACCTGACAGGTGAACCCTCCTCTGAGGTCTGTCTCTCTCTACCGACACTGGGCACGTGGGCTTCTAATTTAATCATCCCTATAATATGATGAAGGTTGGAGAATGAAAGCCCAGAAAACTAAACACTGCAATATTTCAACATGCAAATACCCTGTTCTTTATCTTGGGAGATGTGTTTGTATAAAATTGGGATATCTCAGTGAGGACTCAGCTGCAGCAATTCCACTCCCAAACCATGAACCAGACTCATCTTGCTTTAGTCCAGGCATTACACCTTAGATGCTGAACATCTACTGATAATTCAAAGAAAACTCCTGGATAGCTGAGGTTAGCATTTAGTTTGGCTTAAAACATGTCAAAAATTAGTCTAAATGACAAAAGCAGGAGAATTTGGGTATTGATCTCAGGGACAGGCAATTTAGGTATAGACATCTCCCACCCGTCCAGTTGTTCAGGATCCAGATTGATGCAATCATGATGGTGCATAACTAGCCACCTGAAAAAAAAACTCCTGCCATCCCTGATCTGGATCTGCTGTCACCGTGCACCTGCAGCAATAATCTCCCACACAAGTGGATGGGCTGTTGACTAGCCAGCATTGCCCAAGGCAGGGACAACACTGCCTGTGAAGCTTGGTAGCCTCACCTTCACCCTTTCCCAGAGTGTCAGTTAGTTGCTCCTGCTTTTAAATTAAAGGCAAAAATGTGAAGCAGCTCTTAAGAAGTGTTCCCCTTGGTACACAAGCAACATGCAAGTGTCTTTTTGACACAGCCTTGCTTAGAAGTTCTGAGTTTCTTGAGAGGCTGCAATGGTATACAAGCACAATTTTGTGTAGGAGGTAGGCTAATACCATTAAGGTTGCTCATGCTGAGCAATGAAGCTTGGGTGTGACCTTACTAACAAGGATCTTTATGCAGGAAACAGAGCAAAATGATCTGGACAAACTCAGTGTCCTGGCAAAGAGCACAAGAACAAGAAAAGGTTGGCTCCTGGTAACAAAAATCTGCCCTTGCATTATTGTCACTAAACTAGAATTACATACCTCCATTTTTCTCTTAGTCACTCACAGTTCTTTTTAAGGGCTGGTAATAAGAGAGTAAACTTCTTACAATTTTACACAGAAATATTGTTAAATGTGACTTTTAAACCCTTTTCATGCTGAAGTAAAAAAAACCCATATCACAATGCCTAGTTTCTTTCATCTGACCGATAACTAACACGACAGGTGCTGTAGGCTTTGGGCCAGGTATAGCAAGAAAAGGTGAGTGAGTTTTAGGACAATTAGTCTGCATTGCATTATATTAAAATATCAAGGGGCATGTATCTGCTGGATCACAAGCAGCCATGGAAAACAAATTGTTTATGTAAAAGAGAAGCCCTTCAAGGGCAACAACAAACTTTTCACAGTCATCTGCCAAAATGGGAATGCATTTAATCATTTCCTGCCACCGTGGTTACTTCCACGACAGGAGTCAACAGGAAGCTACAAGGGCCTTTTTATTTTCCTTGGCCTCTCTGTATATTTCCTAGTACATGGGCAAGAATGAATGAGAGCTGCGCACCTTCATCAGCACCCTGAGGAACTGTTGTCCCTGAAAAGCAGTCACATTTACCTTGGAGACTGGCCCAAGAACTCTAAAACTGGTTCCATTTTTCTTGGGGCAAGTTCCAATGAAAGAGCATTTGCAATGAGTGCTAGAGGAAGCCTGTCAGATCTGTAGGGCATTTCATATTTGTTAATTGTCCATCCGTGCCTCAAGCCACAGGGATTGAGGCAGATTCCAGGTCAGAACTGCTTAACTAAGCATGTACAGCAATGCATGTCTACCAGAAAATCTGCTGAAGGGACAAAAGACATCAGTACAGCCCAAAACTCCTTTGGACCCCTACTGTTGTATTCCTGGGAAATGTAATGCTTCATCTACTGATCCTTGAATCCAGCTCAACATTAGGACAAAAAATGAACAGGGCCAGAAGACCCACCAGGAAGTTATATTTTACCTTCAGAATTTTCTGCACTGAAGCCAAATTCTCTTTATTCAGGTCATGAGATTTTCCCAGGAGACAGTTGCCTCACATAAAATTAACCCATTATATTACCTAATGGGGTGTAAATAAAACCCATTTCAGTTCCACTAAATCTATATTCAATGAACAGTTATTCGTAGTAAAGAGCTGAGTCAGAAGGAAGCTTGCCTGTGGCACTGCATTGAACTTCAGTAGGATGCATTGCTCTTTGGTAAAACAGCTTTGCAAAAGTCTTATATCATCGGTTTCACTTTTAGACTTAGTAATGTAATAATATTAAGAGCAAATTAAAACAATATAAGCAAATTAAAACAATATAAGCATGAGCCAGCTACCTGTAACATGCACAGTCTGCAGACTTTGAAGATTTGGCAGTACATTTTCAGACCTGTGCTGGAACTGAATGAATTCCCATCCAAGCAAACACCCGGTAGCAAGAGTAGTACAGCTGAAGGGAAGAAATCACAACACATTGCCATTCATAGATTCTCAGGCTGCAAAGGACGATCTAGTTCAGCTAGTCTGACATCTCATATAACACCATCATAGCATTCAACCAATTAGAGACTAATAACTTATTTTCAGGTAAAGCTTGATCTTCCAGAGAAGGCATCCTGCCTTGACATGAGGTTCTCATGAAACAGCAAATCCTCTATATCCTTTGGTCATCCCTTCAATTAGTTAAATTTCCCCCCTGTCCCTCTTAAACCCTTGAGCCTGCTTTCTGACTTGGAGTGCTCGGGAGTTTTACCTGCAGTGATTGCTTGGTTTGCTAGGGCTACTGGGCATCAGTATGGACGGAATGTCTAACGGTTGCCATGTTTGCTGTAGGATTTCTGTATTTTAATCAGTCTTAGGAAGCCAAAGCAGGCTGAGTGTGCTGGAGCATGTGGTATTGATGTGAAATGCAGCATGCAATCCAGCCTTTCGCCTAGATCTCAGCCATTTGCATTCTGGCAACATCTCTCTTTTAAGTCCCCAAATACCCCCAGCCCAACAAAGAACAAGTACTGGCTTCTGTGAAGTTACAGAAGAGAGAAAATGGTAGCTAAAAAAAACAACGCAAGAGGCCAGCTTCAAAGTTGTTGAATTTGGTGCTTGGGCTTTTGAAAACCTTGTCATTTGGGAGTAAGGGTGGGAGGCTGCTCTTTTCCCCTCCTTTTCATTAAACGTCTCTTCAGAACTTGGGAGAGCTACTGCTCTCATTATGCATTCCTCCTTCTGGAAATAAATACTTGTGTGGGTTGTCACATTAGTCAGTAGATAGATGTCAAAAACAAATTACAGCCTGGCATGGAGCCAAACATTGTGTGTGTGCGTGCGTGTTATAATAGAGTATCTGCTATTAAGGAAGTGGTTGGTTCTGCATGTCGGAGGGTGGACCCTTTCCCAGGAGCAGAAGTCTTATAATGAGGGACTTTCTAAAGAAGGAACAGAGAATCACGATCTTGTTTCATTCCTTTCCCCAGAAGGAGATATTACACAAACGTCCCATATGGCTCATTGCTACACAGAGAAAATCCTACTCCTCAAATGCTTCTTCTGGCTCTGTGAAGTCAAAAACAAGCTAAGCAGTCTGACAGCTCACTGCAGCCTTTAAGTAAGACAGGTCTCTCCAGAGGGATGAGAACCCAAAACTTATTTGTCCTTTCAAGGTACAGAGAATCTTTCTCTCTCCTCCCCACTCCCCTATTTTACAGGTTTAAATCAGTTCTGGGGTCAGTTATGATGCCCAAATCAAATTATTTTTCAAAAATAACAAGATTTTAAAAACATACCCAGCCTCCAACCCTCACTCTGAACCATGAGTATTTTCAATCTCAGAGATCAACATCCTGGATTATTAACAAACTGGTCCTCTGTGAATAAGACAAGCCACACTGCACGTTCCTGCCCGGACATTTTGCATGTGTGTAGATGGGAAGGTATTCAACAAACACAAAAAGTCCTGCACTAAACTTCATAAGTGGAGGATTGCTTTTGAGAGCCTAAAGGCAGAGGAGACTAAATTCCATAATTAGATTATCTGATGAGAATATTTCAATGAATAAATGGAGTTATTTCAGTTATTCCTGGAAGAGTTTGAAGATCAGCAGTTGTTATGACATGATTCCCATTTGCTGTGCTACCCTGACTCTGGAACCGTAGTGGAAACTAGAGTGGAGGGTCTACAAATACATCATTCTTTACCAGGGAGAGATTAGTTTAACAGATACCAGGCTTCTAATCTTAAAATACCTTTACATCGGCCATGTTTCTAATCTTAAAATACCTTTACATACTGCAGTGTAAAGTTTACACATGAGTTTTAGTAGGACACCATCACTGTTCAAACCAGATCACTAGTAGTGAATGTAAATGAATGTAAAGCAAGAAACAAAACAAAACAAATGTTATAGCATGTCATTTAATTTCAGAATATTGACAAAACTCACATATTCAAATATGGTAACTCCAACTAATCACAGAAACAATGAAAAAATATGATACTTTTAAAAAGCAATAAATTATAAGGTCTTTTCCCCCCCTCTTCATTCCACAGGAGTGGTATTGTCAAACTTGCAGGAATAATCACTAGAAATGCAGTTATTTATACAAATTAACATGGAGAATTTATGCAGTCACATGATTCCAACAGCTAGGAGTCTAAAAATAAAGTCAAGTACTATGTGACAGACAGTATCCCTGTTACAGTTGGCAGTGCTTCATTTGTATGCTGTATACTCTAGCTGGACAATCAAATGAAATCTTCCAGCAGCATTTTACCTTAGCTGCTGTTCAAAACTTGTATTTCAGTTCTTACTCATTCTTGGTGAGTCACAAGCTTTTCAAGCTTTCAGATTTCACCCTTCTAACATTTGCCTATCAAAATGGATCAGGATTTCATTTCCTGTAAGCAGGGGAAGGGCACAAATGTTTTTCTGAATCATCAGTAACCACCTGCACACTTGAAAGATTATGCACGAGGGTGAGGACTAAGTATGGTTTACAAATGCCAATATTCAGGTGGATTAAGTAAGCTGAAGCCAATTTCGTACCCTCTGAGGATCAATACTCATGCACTACCCATGGTTTTAGAGACTATGCCTGGCAATGTTTGTCAGCTTATGACATCTCAACAAGGACACCATGGAGGTGTTCTTGAATCCAAAGTCCTAAGTGCTTGTGTAGCTCTGCGCCCAATTTTTCTTAGAGCACTTAATACACAGAATTACCTGTTAGTGCTATTACACAATACTAATATTATGTGATAAAAAACCCTCTCTCAGTTCAAATAATTTTTTTATTATAAGACACCCACACAGCACTGCAATGTTTCTCTTGTGAGCAACTCGGTGTAACATAGAGGTACGTTTACTTGCGGGGTTTTTGTTTGTTTGAACAAAACTGTAACAATAAAAGAAAATAAGGGCAGTAATGACCTTTTATTTTCAGAGATATAACATTGCCAGGTTTTGTGCTTTCCAGGGTTTTGCAAACTGCAGCAAGGCTCAGAAAGAATAAAAAAACAGCGTCAAAAAACTCTTCTCTATAAAAGCAACAAAACCCCCTTAGCTAACATCCATGACAGGGAACTTGGAATCACCGGATAAGAAAACATTGGGTTTGTTACTGTTCTTTTAGATTTCAACTCTCAGAAGGAGTAACTGCTACAGCCCATTGCTGACACAAACAAATACAAACTCAAATTTAGTAAATGCCCTTGACTGCATCCATGTAGGTCTTTCTGTTCAAATTATAGGTCTCTTATGAAATATTTTAAGGGACTGGGCTGTCTTACAATATACTTCACACGTAAATTCAAATCACATAAGAAATACAAGCACTGTCTTTCAGAGAGTTGCAAGCCACTGTACATTCTCCTATTTTTTGGGTGTTTTTTTCTCGTTTTACATGAGTAGTTAATTGTGACTGCTTACAATGCACCTGTAACGATCTTCAGGCTCTCCCCTTTCTCCATTTTAAAGGCTCTAGACTTAATTCATCAATATGCTTAAATGATGTGAGTATACTGGTGACTTTCAGAACCATGTTGTTCTTTCAAAGGGTTAGACACGCAGGAATATTTTTCTGTGTGTCATTGCTTTCATCCACAGGGTACAACTGCTGGGACTGAAGTGCTCCCATGTCTGAACATCCCATAATATTTGGGGATCTGGAATACAGTCAATCAGATTATACCTCTCACAATATCTTATCTGGAAAGGTATCTGGATGCTGAAATCAGGGTGGAGGAGTGAATGCCTTACTATATATGTTTTAATAATACTTTGGGTACTATATTTTCCCTCTCACCTTTATATGCATCAAAAATAACATCAACTCCTGAACTATAAAACCAGGGGAAGTGCCTGCACTTTGTTGGGAACCCTCCAGCACTGTCCTAAAGGTCAGTCAGTCTCAGTGCAGAAGATCCAGGTTTTATCAGAAGTGCCAAAACACACTGCTATTGGTTTGGGTGACAGGTTCTCAACACTTTTTAGAAAAAGCTGAACAAGCGTATGTAAAATAAAGCAGACTGGATATTTTAGATAGTCCAGTCTCCACTGAGGATTGGATCTGTGGATCTGCTGCTCATAAAATGAGATTATTCATATGGTTTCCAATTGTGGCCCTACTTCTGAAAACTTAGCAGGGAAGGCCAGACATCAGAAGGAGCATCTCACATGACTGAATATGCCAACATAGTTTGGAACTGGAAAATAATAAGCTCAGCAAGACCACAATAGAGATGTGTCTCTATCTTTGAGGGCTTACCCATTTAATAGGAAATTTAGCTCTATGGTTATCTTTCAAAGCGCAGAGCTATAGCTTTGGTCAAGGAAGCTGTGCTTTAACAGATATTCTGGAGAATCCTGACATGCCCATGTTTCATGCCTGTACACATCTGAAGTGCTTTTTTCATTTGATTGCCTCCTTCTTTCACCATTGCCATGTATTAACAATTTTGGTGCAACTTTTTTTCATCTTCTGTCTTCTTTTAACAAACCATTCAGATTTTAACTTTCTAAATTTTGTATTACCTAATGGGCACTTTAAAGTTGCATACAGGAGAAAAACTACAGGTCCCAGTTTATGAAAGTCTCGATAAAAAAGCTTCCTCCACATTAAAAAAAACCCAACAACAAGAAGAAGTTACAGTGAAAGACAAATTTAAAAAAAGAAGCTCAAGAAAAACTTGCAGAATGTTTCTATTCCAAATATAAGTTTTGCAAGGAGGAAAGAGTAGCAATATATTTACAGTTTGCAACAGTAAGCCATCTACAGTCTCTGCTTTCCACTTTTTCAACTCTTCTACCATGCCCTTTTTCTCCCCCTTCTTTCTAGGGAACCTTGAATCCCTCTCCTTTCCTCCAAGTCCTACAATTTTCATTCTAAAGTTCTCCATATTTCCTAACTAGTGGTCTTTTTCTTTCAGAATTAGAAATAATTAAAGGGAAGGTTCTGCTGTAATCACTTTCATTCTTTCTATGACAGCCAAACACAAATGAAGGAAATTAGAGAAGCAAACCTGACATTCTGCACCCTGAGTACTGTTGTAATCCTACCATCACAATAAGTTACTGTTAGAACTGGAAAAGCTTTAGAGGTCAATAAGGTACTGAAACAGCTTCATATCTGTGGAATGATGACTGGGGATGATTTTAAAAACTAAAATCATATTAAAGTTGCAGCATCGTTCACATATAAGGAAA
>WTSP01022268.1:0-18570 GCA_025331215.1 Actenoides lindsayi | reverse complement strand
TAAAGAAGTTCCTCCTCATGTTGAGGTGGAACCTTCTATGCTCAAGTTTATACCCATTGTTCCTTGTCTGATTGCTGGGCACTACAGAAAAGAGATTGGCACCTTCCACTTGATACCCACCCTTCAGATATTTATAGACATCAATAAGGTACCCTCTCAGTCTTAAGACTAAACAGCCCCAGTTGCTTCATCTTTCTTCATAGGGGAGATGCGTAAGTCCCTTAATCATCTTTGTAGCTCTCCGTTGGACTCTTTCCAGTAGATCCCTGTCTCTCTTAAATTGGGGAGCTCAAAACTGAACACAGTATTCCAGGTGAGGTCTCACAAGGGCAGAGTAGAGGGGGAGGAGGACCTCCCTACACCTGCTGTACACAGTTTTCTTAATGCACCCCGGGATGCCGTTGGCCTTTCTGGCTGCAAGGGCACATTGCTGTCCCATGGATAACTTGCTGTCCACTAGGACTCCAAGGTCTTTCTCCGTGGTGCTGCTTTCCAGCAGGACAACCCCTAACCTGTACTGGTGCCTGGTGTTATTCCTCCCTAGATACAGGACTCTACACTTGTCCTTATTTAACCTCATGAGGTTCACCTTCGCCCAACTCTCCAGCCTGTCCAGATCTCGTTGGATAGCAGCACAGCCTTCCGGTGTGTCAGCCACCCCTCCCAGTTTCATATAATCAGCAAACTTGCCAAGGATACACTCTATCCCCTCGTCCAGGTCGTTGATGAAGATACTGAATGAAACTGGACCCAGTACTGATCCCTGGGAAACACCACTGGCCACAAGCCTCCAGCTTGACCCTGTGCCGCTGATCACAACCCTCTGAACTCTGTTGTTGAGCCAGTTTTCAATCCACCTCGCAGACCAATTGTCTATGCCACATTTCTGGAGTTTTTCTATGAGGATGTTATGGGAGACAATATCAAAAGCCTTACTGAAGTCAAGGTAAATGACATCTGCTGCTCTCCCTTCCTCTACCCATTTAATCATGGCTGCATAGAAGGATATCAGATTAGTCAAGCAGGATTTCCCTTTGGTAAATCCATGTTGGCTACTTCTGATAACCTTCTTTTCTTCCATGTGGTTCGAGATGACCTCCAGAATGAGCTGCTCCATCACCTTTCCAGGGATGGATGTGAGGCTGACCTGTCTGTAGTTGCCTGGGTCTTCCCTCTTGCCCTTTTTGAAGACTGGAGTGACATTGGCTTTCTTCAGTCATCAGGCACTTCTCCTGTTCTCCATGATTTTTCAAACATGATGGAGAGTGGCTCAGCAACAGTATCAGCAGCTCCCTCAGCACACATGGATGCACCCCATTGGGGCCCATAGATTTGTGCGTTTTCAGTTTATCCAAGTGATCTCTAACCCAATCCTGACTGACTAGTGGAGTGTCTTCCTCTCTCCAGTTCTGCCCTCTTACTTCCAGTGACTGGGGTTCCTGAGGGATGGTTTTGGGAGTAAATGCTGAAGCAAAGAAGGCATTCAGCAGCTCTGCCATCTCTGCATCCTCTGTTACCATATCTCCCACCTCATTTAGCAGTGGCCACACTTTCACATGGAGCTGTTTCAGTAGCGATTCTGAATAACACCACAGGGGATACTGGATTTTTAGAAACATTTAAGTCATTATCATGTATGTAGAAAATCAGCTCTTTGGTAACACTTGAGTCTTGTAAAAATGTTTCAGAAACGTGTAGGACCACAAGGGTTGAAGAACTTAAACTGATGGATGCCCCACGCAGAAAAAACAGTTTCTATTGTTTGATGCTCTTAAGAATTTGGCAAAGTGTCAGGACTGAAGAATCAACATCAGCACAGCAGTGAAATTAAAGTGGCAGAACACTTTAAACGCATGAAGAAGTGGGAGAGAATAAGGAGCAGGTGCCTGCCTTAAACCACAACATTGCTTGAAAGCAGTGTGGTGGTAAACTGGCTTCACATCATGTGGCCACAACAAGCTGCAGATTTTTCAGATTGAACATGCAACCAGCATTACCATGACAAGGAGATTAAATGTACATGAAGAATGCTTCAGTCTGGCCAAAGGTTTTTATCTCAGGAACAACTGAGATTTGTGATGGCTGCCTCTTGGCAGAGAGAATGGGACCTGAAAGCTTCTCTGTCAGCCTTTGACCAGAAGCTCAAGCAACAGTTTTGCAGTTAATTATTTCATCCAATTCTTTCACTTTTTCTTGGGTACTATCTTAATTAACCTTAATCTTAATTAACCATCCTTCCATTATGGCCAGAGGAAAGAGAGAGGAGGAAACACAAAGGCATAAGACAAGAGAGAAGTATTCCTTGACTGACAATAAAACACTAATGAGGCCTCCCAAGAAATTTAAAAATTCATAGTGCAAACTGAGGCTGTCAGTCCAGGTTTTCTCAGACTTTCCAAGCCTGCCTGCTTCCATATTGAAGAGCTTCCCTGCTGAAGGCAGTTCTGCTTTTGGGCCATGTGGGCAGGCCATTTCCATCCCAGTCATAGTTTTTCAGTGTTTTAGGTTTAGATACTCATGGGAGCAGGAACTGGAACACACGTCTTCCCTTCTTCCTTACAAGTGCAAAGTAAAGGAGAGCCCCTGGCTACAGTTTCTCCCTGGCCCTGCAAATGCTCTTTGGGCTTCATAAATGCTTAGGACATGCACTGTGAAAAAACTTTATCAGGACTCTATAAAGGACACGTCATAAGGTGGCGGTTAGCACCAGCCTCTGAGAATTGGTGAGATGGGCTCAGAACTTCTCAACCAGAGGTGATACTGGAATATGGGTTTCCTAAAGCCTGCTTAAATTTGTTGAACCTAATCTAGGGCTGCTGTGTGGGGTCTGTGGGTGACACAAGGAAAGAAACAACTCAGCTGTGGTTCCCAGCAGTACTTCATGACAAGAAATAAACTCCTCGTTTTACACAGCCTAAACCTGGGCTGTTTGCAGAATTTTGTAGCTGCAAGGGAATTTGAGACCTATCCCTTCCCGCTTTTTCTTAGGTAGGGTCAAATGTTCTTGGATTGTCTCTGATGATTTTATTTAACCTGTTCTTAATACACCCAGAGCAGATTTCTAGGTATATAAACAGCCTTACTCTTGAAAAATGGTTGCTTACAGGCACCTAACTCCTGAGTCCAAATGAGAGTACTGAAGGAGTTTTTATGCAGCCTTTTTGGTGAGGTGAGGAGAGCAGAGCAGAGGCACCTCAAGTACTTTGTGTTTCTGAAGCCACAGCTGCTCTGCACAGAGGACAAATTCTATCAGGAGATTACATTGCACCTGGGGCCAGGCAGAGCCAACCTTCCTCTGCCTGTGCCAGCCATGTCCTCTCTTGGGGCTCAGTGCCTGGTGGTGAGCAGTCATTGGAAGCTCTTGAAGAGAGCGAGCTGAGAGCTCTTGCTCTTTCCACCAGAGGCAGATTTCATCTGGCTAGATCCCAGCTCACGAAATGTAATCTGCTGCATTCACTGCAGTTTTTGACTTATCTGCTATTGAAGATCATATCAGTAGTTTTGCACCTGTAATTTGCAAGTGATTTGCACTCCAGGTTGTGGAAACAAATAATTCCTTGTGTAATTAAGAAAGTGTGGCATGTGGAGACTATTTGCAGTTACCATATTAGTTAAATTACCAGTGTGATTAATTGTAAGAATGAATATGCTTTCACAAATGCCAAAGCAATTATTTCTGGCAATTTATTCCACTCTTTACAACATGGCTGCAAGAATTTGAGCTAGTGTGTTTCTGATAATATATTCAATATTTTGTGGTGGGGACTTGAGAGAATTTCTTCTTTCTAGAGCAATTAGATTATACTAATTTGGAGAACATTTTCAGTGTTCTTTTATTAGAGTCCAGTAAATTGTTTGTAAAATTATTTTCAGTGTAGATGCTCAGCGACATACTCAGCAGCAAAGTACACTAGTAAACCCCCCTGTTCCCACATCCTTTCATTTGGTAGGATTAAAACCATCATGTATGAGATGTATATGTCTATATACTTTATGATTATAAATCCAACCTCCACTTTTACAGTGGTACCAGTACTTGTTTACTTCTGTATTAGGGTCAGATGCATTCCCAAGTTAATCATCTAGTTGGAGATTATCATCACCTCAACTAGATTCATTCAATTGTATGTTTGTTTTCACAGATATTTTTGGAAAAAGATCTGTCTTCATAGAAAAAGAACAACCTTAAAACATGTCATTGGTTTGTTCCTTTTGGGCTGGGTCCAGTACAGAATAGAGCCATACAAGTAACAGAGTAGGCTTTCTTTTCCAGGCAGTAATGAGGGAAACCAGTTGGATTCACTAGAGTTGTAATCTTCTACCAGCTTTAAGTATGGCACTGAAGGCTGAGAGGTGAGATCTTTCTCTTTTGAGACCACCAGAGAGCTCTGCTTGTTTCTGCTGAAAACTGGAAAATTACTATTCACACAGCCTCCTTTCAACCCTCCTTAAATTCGGTGTTAAGTTCAGAATAATTACTGTTTACCACCCACACAAATACAAAAGTTGTGTGTACTATGCACACCTAAATTTCATGGTGTATCTTCATGGTTATATCTTCTCAGCTGTTGGCCTGTCTTCATGTGAACCAGAGCACTTATTTCAGTTACAATGAATGCAGGAAAGTAAAACTGCTTAAAAATAAGACAGCTATGTGTATGTCTCTATGAGGACTAAAATGGCAATTGCACGAGTCCTGCCTTGATTTCTCAGTAAATAGATGTGCAATAGATGTGTAGATTTTTTTTGCTGTGAATGTTCTGCTAGACTGAAGGTGTACAGACTTAGAATTCTAACATAGGAAAAAGTCTACCTTATTAATTAATGAAAGATACTATATACTCCCTCAAATATCACATATTCAAACACATATTTATCCCAATCCCCCCAAATCTTTGACAGTTATTTATATCTGAAGAGATTGAAGAATCAGGCTAGACAGAGATGCTAAATTTGTATGTAAGAATTCATGTTTGCAACAATGAACAGAAAAAGGCCACCGTTCAACAAGGCTGAGTGAAAATGAATGCTTACTAATTGAAAGAGCTCTTATAACAGAAAAATAATATCCTGTAACAGTAATTGAATGAAAGTAGTATGGGGCTTCAGGAGTTGTGTGCCTTTCATATGAAACTATGATGCAGTGTACCATTTCAATAAAACTATAGCACATTTTTTTCCTGACAGTTTTGTGGGAATATTTCTTTGATATGAGGGATTGGATTTTAGATCAATTCTGGACCAGTGTTGGGAGTCAACTGCCAGCTTTCATTAGTTTAATATAAGTAATAAAGCCAGCAGATACTTAGAACAGTGCAACCCAGTAGAAATGAAATTGTTGATTTCTGCCCTTCATTTTTCGTATGCCACGTTAGCTTTGTTTCTTTTTGTTTGTATTTATCTCAACCAGATATTGATAGGCATTTTCAGAAGTAGTTTTGCGGTAGAAAAAAAATTATTTCACTCTGTTGGGTACTAATTTCATGTAGGTCAGTGAAGTTTTAGAGGAAAATTACTACTACTGTTATTTTTATATGCTGATTAAAAGTTACGGTGTTAAGGAATGCATAGAAGGCTTGTAATAAGCAATGTGATTTGAACCACTCATGATACTAGCATAGAAACATCTCACACTGCTAAATACTGACAAGAAGGCAACGGGTTTCAAGGTGTTTCAGGTGTCTATTTCCCACTTCACTGAAATGGCCATGTTCTTTATCTGACCAAATATCCCTCCTGTCTGGCGAGCCTGGGAGACTTCAACCTCAACCACAGCCTGTAGTACAGAATGACACTTGAGTGTGAACATTGAAATCAATATCCCTCTCCTGTTCCCTGTCTGAAGGTGCAGGTCATCTTACTCTAACCCAGTCCCTGTGCTCACAGGTTGTCCTTGGGGTGTGAGAGTCCTTATTGTAGGACAGTCTCCTTCCTTCCTCATTTCCTGTCTCAAATCCCTAGAGCTTCACCACTCCCACAGGTCCAGCAGTTCTTCTGACCTCTGGTACACAGTGAGCCACAGAAGGTGTAAAAGGCAGCGGAGGCTGTAAGCTGCAAAGAGGGCGAGTCCCTAGATACTCTAGGATATTGGATATTACTCTCCCCTCATATTAATATTTAAGTATTCTGATATTATTTGGTGTTACGTACGTTTGGAGTTACTGCTCTTTTATAATATTAATCACTATATCACATGTCACTGCTGAAGTCAAAGGTGTATTGAGCAGATAAAAGAAACTGGAATACAGAATTCCTTGCCCCATTGCATGGAAAAGCATGTAAAATCAGAAATTACATGGAGTGATGGCTTTATTCATGAAAATTGAAGCTTCATTCCTGTTTTTTGTTGGTTTGTTTGGTTTGTTTGTTGTTGGTTTTGTTCTGTGTTTCATTTTTTTCGTGTGTGGTGGGGTTTTTTTGTTAGTTTGTTTGGGGTTTTTGTTGGTTTTGGTTTGTTTGGGTTTTTAGGTGGTGTTTTGTGGTTTTTTTTGTGGTGCTTTCAGTATATCTTCCAGCTGAGGTCTTGGTCGAAATTCCTACGCTAAAATGCTACTATATTAAGTTTTGAATATTTTGTCCTTTGTCTGATAACCAGCTATCTGTAACTTCGCTTTATTTACATCTAAAATTAAACTACACAAGCAGATACAAAAATTTTTACTCCTGGAGGTGGCAGTAAGGTTTCCTATTGTGCATAAAAGCAAATACTGTATATTTTAGGTACAGAGTTAAAAGCAGCTAGTGAAATAGAGAAGAAGGAATGCGAAGGGTTCTTGATTTGTTGTTTACTATCCTGACTAATGGATATCTATAACGTGATTTAGCAGATAATGGCCAGATGTTTTTAAATCAAATAATTAATCTGAATTAGAACGTTCCTCAGACACTGCAGATTTTGACATAATGGTCATTTTAATTTAATTCCTAAGAGGGATGCATTCATCCAGAGAAAACATATTTTAAACACACTAAACTATGGATAGTGTAAGTCTGGTTCCCTCCGTGGGTGGACACGTGTTGTGCACATGCTATCTGCCCTTGGGAAGCAGGTGATGATACAACTACGGTCCTGTAAAAGAGATTTACGATGCTATTTGTCTGGTTTTTAAAAAAATGGTAATTTTTAAATGGCAGTTCTGGTATAGGTACATTTCTGGCTTCAAGTGTTTCTGCTGCATGAAACAGTGGTGTGCTGCCTGCTGCGGTGCCCAACAGGGCCACCCTGCTGCCACAGCACAGTGCAATGGTGGCTTCTTTTTTGTCTCCACAGAAGCAGGGGGCAAGAAGCTAAGAAGCACTGTCCAGAGGAGCACTGAGACAGGGCTGGCCGTGGAGATGAGGAACTGGATGACCCGTCAGGCCAGCCGAGAGTCAACAGATGGGAGCATGAACAGCTACAGCTCGGAGGGAAAGTAAGCGGCAGTAACAACTATGTTTGCCTGACATTTCTTCATGAAACTGGTAGTTAGACAAAAGTGTGGTGGGCAGGTGCTTGTAGGTCCCATTCAGTTATCATTCCCTTTCACAAGCTAGACTCACTGATGGACCAAGCCTTCCCCTGTGATGAAAAGAGTCTCCCATTGTTTGTGCAGGAAGGATGAGGATCATTTCTGCCATGCCATGAGAAAGGCGCCTGGTGGGTCAGAGCATCAGCATGTGGTGTGGCAGGAGGGGAAGCAGCTGCAGCGCACTGGCTAAAACACAGAAAAGGACAGGTTTTCTTTTGAAAACCACTCACATACATCTGTGCATTGCAGAGCAAAGCATTTCCAGGCGTCGTTCAGTGGGCTTAGGAGTTTTTCAAAGATTCTGCTAATTAATCCTGAAGAAATGATCTGGACAGGAGTATGGATTGTCATGTATCATGCTTTTCATAAAAGCTCATGTTAAAGACTAGTGGGTGGTGTGTCCAAGACATTGCCAGAAAAATCTTATTGTGGATAGCTTTATTAGTGGTATTCACAGCACTGGACAATACACGTATAGTGGACAGTATATCTTACACGTCCAAGGTGATGCACTATATGAACTCAAGAGGGATATTTATTCATGGTTGGCCATTACAAATCTCACTAGTTCTTGTTGCCTTGTAATGGGTCACAGATAATTTATGGCAATAATTTTAATGTAAATTAGTCTGGTCATTTGCCACAACTGATTTCAGTTCCATTATTGAATAGATGTCACTCTCAAAGACATTCAAAAGAAGAACATTCTCAAAATGTTTATAATGAATGCTGATTTTAAAAGGTGTTTTTAAAAACAGTGACTAGTATTCAGTCTAATATAGAATTTTACTGGATACATTTGATATTCAGCCATTGATTTCACATTGACTGAGAAATATGAACAATTTTACCATCATGTAACTAAATTGCTGGTAAGGGCATGTATTAGTATCTTATTGAACTGGTCTCATATGAATACTACAGTAATTAAAAGTTGTGTTTAACATATTGGGAAAAGAGAGCATGATGGAAAAAATACTACTGTGTAAATTAGAGTTAGTGAGGATTACTGCTTCCTTCGCCTGTTTGTTTATATGCTGGAGGCCAAATTGCTGCTTGTTGAACACTATGAAGTTCAGAAAATTACTGTAATTGTTTTGTAATCTTGTCAGTGTAAATAAGTATCTTATGAGTAGTAGTACCAAAAACATAAATGCCAAATGTAAAGCATCTAGAAAACAAAAACAAGGGGAAATTCAAGTGTATTTATTTTGGGGTTTTTTTCCAATATTATTTTTTAGTTTGATTTTCCCTGGAGTGAGGTTGGCTGCAGATAGCCAGTTCAGTGATTTTCTGGATGGACTTGGTCCTGCCCAGCTTGTAGGACGACAGACTTTGGCAACACCATCAATGGGTAAGCATTCATGGCCTGTAGATATAATATAATCTTCTGGGTCTCGTAATTAAAACATAGAAATCATCTAGATTCTGAGTCTTTAAATACAGATTTCTCATGTGGTTTTGAACAGCACAGTTTAAGACCAAAGTTGTACCCTCACCCAAAGTTGAACATAGTTGTGGATGTTCATTAAGACACTGTGAAGCACAAATGTTCTTTGAAAAGTAGTCTTTATCTGTTCTTCAGTTTTCCATCTTTAAAATGTGGCTAATGAGACCAATTCTTTCTCTGAACTTCTTGGATAGTATTGAATAAAAATGTGAATTTAGGTGCAACATATTTGTTATTATTGTACTTACATACTTCTTTGTATTCACAAGTTACCTTTTCATACCTTGTCTTAAACTAGAGGCATCGTGAAGAGATTTCAAGCAGTTTTACAGAGCTACTCTTTGTACTAACTCCCTTGTTGCATTTTTAATCTGAAATTCTTAAGACAAAGAATTTAACTTGAAGCAATAGGGGCATGGGAAATGGGAGACAAGATGTTATTGTGCTTTTTTAATTGTTTACTGATGTAAATAGCAGTGAAGAGGATAAGTATTAAGTTATCTAGTAGAGTTAAAAAACAGGTCATACTGGTGGAACACAGACAGTACGAGTCATCATGTATTCATCCTAGAAATTCCCATAGCTTTTCATATATTTAGGTATTTCCGAATTACAATGCCCAGATTTCTTTTTGTTGTCTAGGAGATATCCAGGTGGGAATGATGGACAAGAAAGGACAACTGGAAGTAGAGATAATCCGAGCCCGTGGCCTTGTTGTAAAACCAGGTTCAAAGACACTGCCAGGTAAGCAAGAAAAATCTTAGCAATGAGAATAGAGTTCTGCCAAAGAAATCCAAGACCCCAACTTCTGATGCTTTACTGTTCAACTTAGGTAAACTCAGTAGATTACAGTAGTGTACACTGAAATGCATAAGGTGATGAAATGGTATACAAAAAATCAACCCTACCTCAGGAGGAAAAAACCCAAATCAGAATGGAGTCTGGGCTATCAGAAGACACAAAAGTATTTTGGTAATAGGAAATACATCCTTGGTTATGGGATAGAAAGTAAGGTACTGAAGATGTAATATAGGAATCTTAGGGATGAAGAAGGAGTCTACAAGAGGCGTGGAATAGGTACCTACTCAAAAAGTAGACCAGTATTGGATACTTATTCCTTATTTTATAATCTGATGTCCTATAACACTATGTGAAAAGGACAGTATAATGATATTTTTAGCAGGCTCTTCTGCCAGAATAGAAATTGTGTCAGAGTCTTTTCTTCACTGATTCTCACCTTGTAGATAATTTGAAATTATTAACAGTTTGGAGCATTGATCCAAATCTCACCAAAGTCAATGCAAGTCACTAATTTACTTCACAGGCCCATTTTGCATACTGTACAGTATGAGGATACTATATATAGGAATATCTGATTTTTCCAAGTCAAAATCTTACTGGTTTCATGGCAAAAGAGACATATAAAAAGAAGTAAAGAAAAAATTATACCCAGGAGAAAGTAAACAAAATGCATGGCTGCTTAGCCTGTGAGTAAATGTTAATATTTCTTGTGGAGATTTGTTAATGTAAGTTATATATCCAGTAAAAATATATGGTGATAGAACAGTGCATCTGTTATGCAAAAAATTTGTACTTCTTTACTTACTGTTCTTAATTTTCTTTCTTCTAAGCACCATATGTAAAGGTGTATCTATTAGAAAATGGAGTCTGTATAGCCAAAAAGAAAACAAAAGTAGCAAGAAAAACACTGGAACCCCTTTATCAGCAACTTCTATCATTTGAAGAAAGTCCCCAAGGAAAAGTTTTACAGGTAATTTACATTAATATTTTTCTGAATCTGAAAATGTCACCTGTACAGTTTTAATTGAATGAGTTTCAGACTTCCTTTGATGCTTCATTTGGCAAGTTTTGCTAGTTCAAATTCTTACTGAGCAGATAAATACTACTGTAGTAATTGCTGATGCAAGTATAAAGTGCTGAACAAAATTGAGTTGTAGATTATTTTGCTACTACTATATGTATGGGCTCCTTCTCTCACTGGGCTTTCTTTAGTATCATGGATAACTGCTCTGTAACTGCTCAGGTCATTTCTGTCCCTGCATCATGGTTAGCATACACAGAACTAAATGATGTCAGTAGTAAAATGTTTCATTCCTTATTATAATTAAATAAGCAGGGACATTTGATGAATCAGATTGAAGCTCTCATAATTTTTTCTGACATTTTTCCATTTTTTTTGCTAACAGATAATTGTTTGGGGAGACTATGGACGTATGGATCACAAATCCTTTATGGGAGTGGCACAGATACTTTTAGATGAACTGGACCTGTCCAACATGGTGATTGGGTGGTTCAAACTCTTCCCTCCTTCTTCCCTAGTAGATCCAACTTTAGCTCCTCTCACTAGACGAGCTTCTCAATCATCTCTTGAAAGTTCAACAGGACCTTCGTATGCTCGCTCATAGCAGCTGTGAAACTGTTGTCACAGCAACCAGCGTTACAAAAAAAATAAAATTACAGGTCGCAAACCCTGGTAACACTGCATGCTTAATGTTGTGTCTTCTGAGCCTGTTTCTAGGGCTGCAACGCGATCCTGTGTTCTCAAGGAAGTTGCACACATTGTGCCCTATGGAAGGCCCTCAGGTGAAGGACTGAAGTCATGAAGAACTGATGGGATTGGAGTTCAGGGACACTCAGTTTTGGTCCAATCTGAAGCCATGGACTAAACTAAAAGAATCAATCTGTTTCATGCAACAAAAGTCCTTTTCAATGGCATATCTGTTTTGTTGCTCTCGTTTCTTTATTTATCTGCCCTCCCTCCTAAAGCTTGGTTATGCCACAGAAATGGAGTTACCCTCCCATGAAGCCATGTTACAGGTCAGTGGATTAGCAGGCGTTAGAAGAAAAGAAGAATGTGAAAATGCTGGAAAAGTCAACTGTTGTTTGAAACAGAAACTCTCCATGCTGAAAAGGTTGAAGACAAAGTGGTGGGCTTCATACCTCCAGCTAGATACAGTGAGACCCCAGATACAATGAACTTTCTGAAAAATAAAATTCTGTGGATATACTGTACTGTATGAAATTAAAGAAACTTTTTTGCATGGACAGAGATTTAGCTGAACACTTAAATTATTTTCTTGGGGCTGCAACTTGCTAAAAAAAAAGAATAAATCAGCCATTTTCAACAATTTTTATTATTTTTAAAAATAAATTTCACTAGTGCATGGTTTTAAATGGAAGAGAATGCAACTGGGTGATACAAAGACACACCATGTTTATCATTCTTTAAACCAGTCATGGTCTGTATTTTTGCAGACATATATTAAAAACTAATTTCTAGCAAACATTTAAAATTCTGTTTATGTGACAAGAAATAAGTGTAATATATTAAATTTATTTAAATGTAAAAGGTACAAGCCTTGTAAAGTTTAACATAATGTGCAAATTGTACACTTCTTTTACCTCCTCCTTTCTCTATCTCTCCTCCCAGTCTCCCTTCTTCTTTTGCTTTTTCCCCTCTACATCCCAGGATGACCATCATATTCTAAAACAGCTACCTTTTGACTTACTACTCTCTTATGCCCCATATTTGGTTCAGGGTTGCAGATTGTTCTGCATTTCTGAATAATTTGATGAAAATATTCTTTAAGAACTTACTTTTTTTTTTCAAGCATGTTGAAAAGGATTTTGCAACATGACTTGGGAGTACATTAATGTAATTCAGCATGTATTTGATAAAGAAGATATTTGAACTTTTTTGCAATTTATTGTACAGTGCATGGTAACTTATTTTCATTTTTTCTCACCTTCAAATTGAATTCTACAGCAAAATACTGGAATCATGTGGCAATTGTAAGATGTCTTCAATAAATTTGTTTTCAGCCCCAGCATTTTTTCATTCAAAGGCTAAACTATCATGTCTCAAAAGTTTTTGGAAAGAGAAAAAACTAAGTACCTGGTTGATTTGTCAGAATTAAATTGAAACACTTTTATTTGCACTAAACCAAATTAATTGCTACATTTTTGAGTTTACAAAAGCAACAAAAGTTACTAAATCATACAGTTCTGCTGTAAAGTTCAATTTTAATAAACTACATTTGTGTTGCAAAAGACATAATTAGGTAATATCAGTCTGGAAAATATCAGTCTTTGGTTCGTAAAATAGCCTTAAAGAAAGTTTATCATTACCGCTCCAACAGCTGTTTGACACCATTACTGGAACCCTCACTGTAGTCAAGGGATCCTCAAAAAGCTGTTTTTTGTAGCAGACGGTAACTGCCATTGGGTGGTGCTGCAAGTTCAAGCTTCTCATTAAATGATGTGATTTAAAGGGAGTGTAACTGGCTAACATTTAATAACAAAATATCCTCTTTCTTTCTGCGTCTTTGTATGCCTTTAATACATATTTAAGGTTTAATACTGAAACCTTGCAATAATTTTTGAAATATATGTTACATTTACCTGTAAGGCCACAGAGAGTTACTCTGATTTTATTTGAAAATCTGTTGAAGTTTCCCATTACAAAATTGTACATGCCTTGTAAGAGCGCAAAAGTAATAACAGTATCACTTAAAATGCCTTTTACTTTGTGCAATATCATATAAATCAAGATTGTGTCTTGTCTTCAGAGTTTGTATAATGGATTGTTGTTAAGTTAATGGGCAGACTGGTAAGATGATATTTATTGAAATAATTTAGACAGCTGTTTACCAGCAGCAAATAAATACTACTAACATGCAGTCTACAATGTCCCCTAGGATATTAAATGAAAATACATAACCATTTTCCTGATACTGTGAGATGTGCTCACACATTCTTGTACGCATAGTCCTATATAAATTATTTCAAATTTTAAAGTCAAGGACATGACGCATGGAAGGTTTGTACATACTTGTCATTTATGCAGTATTTATTTAAAAAAAAAAATTGTGTTTTTTTTTTAATTTTTATTTTCACACATTTGCAAGTCTACTTATGGTTTAGTCATGTAAATAGCACTATTCCAGTGATCACTGCTGTCTTGTACATAGTATGTTTTAAAAAGTTAAAAGGAATTACAGTTGGGGGGGGAAGGGCAGATTAGGCCTGTAATGAATACCAACTAATGTAAATCAAACTCATTCTGGTGATGGTATTTAACACTTTAAATAAAACATTTTCTTTGCAGAACTTGTGTGCAGCACTTCATTGCTTTTCTCCGAGGTGGTCAGCAGCATCCTTGAGTGGAGTTTGTGGCAAATGCCACATGCAGCTGAAAAACAATCCAGCTTTTCTTCTTGTAACAGTGCTGCAAATGAAATGTCATTTTTAAGGTAACACATTCACTGCCAGAGGTTCTCTGACCGTATGTGCACACAGGCTGAGGGAGCAGTGGGAGGCTGGGTCTGCCTATCCCCAGGCTCTGTGCTCCAGCCACACTCCTGCACTTACAGATGCACAGTTCTAGAGCTAGAGCTGGCTTTAGGCTGCCAAGCCTGGCTGCGAGGACGTACTCCGACACCGATAAAACCAGCACGCTAAATGTGCTGGTGATGTGAAGTGCTCCCTCCAGCTGGTGCAGTGCAGCTGTGACATATGGTCAGACCTCCAGCATTTGAAATGGTGGCTGCACTCAAGGTGGCTGAGTACATTCGCAGGAGCTGAGGTTAGGAAAAGTGGATTTGGCATCAGCAGCCACAAATAAGAACAGGTCTTTCATTAGCAAGTCCTATCTGAACTGCCTTTATAATTATCAGGTCTGAGAGCAGCAAGCAGCTGGTGACTGATGAAAGAGGAAATGGCTGGGAATCAGATCTGACACACTGCCCTGTTAGGTCACTCCTCACCCTGGCTCCAGGGAGAAAGAGAAGCGGCCATACTAATTAAACCATAGGGCATTAATGCCCCAAAATATTTGTCATGAGGTCACACAGAAAAAAAAAAGAGCATCCTAGATCTGCAGAAAGTACATGACAGAAGACTGGGGAAAAGTTTGTCATAAATGCCTGTTTTCTGTAACTGGTCCTGCAGCCAAGAATGGTTTATTAAGTGCCATGCAAAAAGTACATATTGCTGAACTGGTGTTGGCATGAAAACTGAATGGGTGAGTGGCACTGAATGCCGTTAGCTTTATGAACATGGAGGTTCTAAACCTCAGCGAGGTGGGAGAAGGTTTGGCACTGGTAGCAGCAGCTGAGGTCACTTGGCTTGTTCAGATTGGAGAAGGCTGAGGGGTGACCTCATTGCAGTCTACAACCTCGGCAAGGAGGGGCACTGGAGAGCTAAGTGCTGATCTCCTGTCTGGTGACCAAGGAAATGGAATGAAGCTGCATCAGGGGAAGTTCTGACTGGACATTAGGAAGAAGTTCTTCACTGAGAGGGGTCGTTGCTCAGTGGAATAGGCACCCCAGGGAAGTTGTCACAGCACCAAGCCTGTCAGAGTTCAAGGAGCATCTGGATGACACTATTAGATACATGGTTTTAGTTTTAGGTAATTCTACGAGGAGCAGGGAGTTGGAGTTGATGATCCTTACAGATCCTTTCCAACTTGAGATTGGAAGAACTTTGATTCTATAGTGCTATGATTTCTCTGGACAGCTGTCAGCAATGTAGGCATTCTTAGTCAAAGTCTTTTTGTCTAGCTGCAGTTTTGTAAGGTAATGATCCATGTTTTAAAGACTATATTAAGGTGACACCACTCACTGAAATGAAAACAAAATTCCAACACTTAACAGGCCAAAACTCAACTAGAGGTTGCTGCTATGTGAATAGTGCATCTGCCACATGAAGAAAAGACCAGTACTACGCTTGCCAGTGCATGTCAACCTAGTTTGAATGCCAATAGCGGCCAAAATTATTATCCCTTGATGAGAATAAATCAGCTAAAAAACAACTGAATTTCTAATCTGTCCCTTAAACACATAAGCCAGGGAAATGTTGAGTGGGTCCTGCCAGAACCTTGAACCAAAATACCCTGTTAGAACAGCTCTCAACTCTGAACATTTCAGCAAGATGAAAAAGTTTAAAAAAAAAAAAAAAGGAACAAAAGAGGTGCCGTTTCAGATTTCTATGAACTACATTAATTTCTAACCCAGAATTTCTTGTTTTCAATTAGCATGGTGAAGTATCAGTAAAGAACACAGTATCTGTACAGCTGCAGGGCTAGGTATTGTAGTTACACACTTGGGTAACTAAGAACTTATTTTTACATAGTAATGGTTTTATTTACCTGCTTAGGCACAGATTTTACTTCCTTGTTTTCTTTAAGAATGATCCTTAAACTGTGAGCAGGGCCGAGGTGAGGCCGAGTTGACACTCTGTGACTTTTCCACATCTAATATATGTCTGGTTTATATCTAAAATGCAAGTAGCTGCCTTAGGCAGCAGATTCAGAATAATCTAGTGTGTGGTTTTCTCCCAGCCTACCTGAGCAGCTTTGCTTGCCTAACCAGTGTTGATTAACAGATTTAATTGACAGATGGGTGTCAATTCAGTTCAGCAAGCCACACTTACAGCCCAAGATGGATACTCTGGCTGTCTTCAGACATCTGATTTATGTGAAAGTCAGAGGGACAAAATTAAGACTCCGTTTCATTGTACTCAATGGAAGGAGACAAGAAGCCTTTCAGGGTAATTCTAATTTGGGATCTTCTGAAAAGCCATTTTGAGCACCTTTCACTATCAGCTGCGCAGGAGGCCTATGGCAGCTCAGCTTCCAAGGTAGGCCATGCAAATATCTCCTGAAATGTCAATGCCACACTCCGGATAAGACATAAAAAAATAAAGGCTGCTTATTCCCTTCAGTACCTTCTGATCCTGGAAAATACCTGGGAAAGTCTTTCTCCTGAGATCTGAATGACTATACATTTCAATGTTGTGAAGGCAAAAATGTGGGGGAGGGAAAAATGTACCTACTGAAGCTTTCCACCCTCTCATGTAAAACTTAGGACTTTGGAGTAACACCATGGTTGACCTTGGCCTTGGTGACAGACCATGGCATGCAGATTGGTCCTATTTCTGCTCTCAGACAGCTACTTGAGTTTCACTTGCATACAGGCAAGGTGCCATCTGGTTTCTGGAGCCCCGTGACAACACCATCCTGGTGTCCCTGCCTCACTTCAGCTTCTGAACCTCATTCAGTTAGATCACATCTGCCTTGCTCAATAAAACACACCAGCTCCAGTTTGCAGCCACAGAGGCACAGTAGCATGGCTTGCTTTGCATCCCTACACCTGAACTCTCTTCCTTTCTCCATTCCTGTCACCTCCTCAAATAAGATTGCCTGTACCAGACTGCTGGGAATGGGAGCTGGCTTATCCCCAAAGCATTTCCTGGGACAGTGCCATCTGTCATGAGTTAAAACCACGTCAGGAGCCATGACAGCAATAACAGTACGCATGGTGCAAGCCAGGGCTTTAGGGTATGGTCTGTCCTGGCTTACAGATGTAGCCTGGCCACCTTTGGATGTGGGGATGAAGAGCCAGCTAGGAATTCAAGTGGATGAGCAAAGAATAGCTCAGCCCTTTCCAAACTGCAAACGGATTTGAAGCCTGTCCCTTTATTCCATGTGGTCTTAAATAAATGCTTAAATAAACACAGATCTATTAAGGGAGAAAAGCTGAAATTATCAAGAATTTCTGGAATGAAAAGCTGTTGTAAGACAGCCAGGCTCCTGAGCACTGTGAGCAACATTGGAGGCTTTGGCCCAAAGCACACAAGGGCTAATTCTCCCCTGCCCTAGGACAGCTAAGCTACGTGGAGTTAAACATCTGGGTGGTGTTGAAGAGCCATAAAGTGCTGATGCTACCACAGGAGAGACGGACAGTGTGGGAGCTGGAGCTGGTACTAGAAAAAGCTACAGCACTTACTTTGCCTCCCATCAGCAGGAATGGTAAGAGACAGCAAGCTTGCTGAGGAGCAGCTTCAGGAAAAATAAGCAATTGGA
Organism: Actenoides lindsayi; assembly: GCA_025331215.1. NCBI lineage: Eukaryota > Metazoa > Chordata > Aves > Coraciiformes > Alcedinidae > Actenoides > Actenoides lindsayi. The sequence continues at coordinate 728 of WTSP01022268.1, read as the reverse complement.
TCCATTTTCCACTTTCCCAGAAGTCTGCTGTTCTGGCCAAATATTTATGTTGCTCAAGTTGGTCCCACTTGTACAAGTTTGTAAAAAGAGAACAGACTCATGGTCAATTAATCACAAATAACAAGTAACATGAATGAAGCAAGCGAAGTAATTAAAGTCTGAGGAGAGGGGAAAGAAACCTCAAACCTCTACTAAGCAATTTAATTCATTCCTTTTCATCCATTGGCCACAACTGGGGTGTTGTTTTGTCTAGTTCAGCATCACCTGTGCTATTGTCCCATAACCCATAAAAAATTGTTTTAACAAGACAAATTATTCTCTGGAAAAAAAAAAAGTTGTCTTGGGTAGAGGTCAAGAAGGCGGCAAATTGGAAGAAAACAGCTCTTAATTCATGCAGACAAGGAAAGTTATGGAATAAATGCCTGCTTTGCAAGGATCCACAAATGCCATACATCATCTCCCCTGGAAGTGAATAAAAATGAATATGTTTTAAGAACTATTACCCAAGGCTCCACAGAGGGAAAAGAAGCTGGAAGCTACGATACAGTTGTCTCACACTGAGCCTTCGCTGGAACTTTCTTTTGTGAGGACAGGAGCTGTAGTGGATCTGGCTGAGCTGCTTTTCCCCATCCAGCTCTCATGCTGCAGTAGTGGGAGCTGGAGGGTGTTGATAACACCCCCGTGTTATGACTGCCAGTGCTCACACGGCACCAGAGGCTGGGGGGGCA
>WTSP01022267.1:67543-88663 GCA_025331215.1 Actenoides lindsayi | reverse complement strand
CCAGGTGGGGGTCGGGCTCTGGGGCGGGACGTGGAGGGGGGGGTGTGTGCCTGCGCGCGCTTGTTTACCTCCGAGGGTTTGCGGAGTATTTTCCCGGTTTAATGTTTATTATTATTATTTTAACCATCTCGGGCTTGAAGTCCCTCCCGCTTCCGCCAGCCCACCCCGCGCTGCTCTGGCCTCGGCCTGCCGAGCCGCGCTGCCCGCCCGGGGAGGCCCCGGGGGAGCTCGTGCTTGTGACACACACACCCACACACACACCCCCACACCCCACACCCTCCCAACCACCACCCCCCGCGGCATAACAGCAGCGCCTCAGGCTCCCCCCGCTCCCCGCGGGCGCGTCAATGGTGACAAACGGCGGCTCTTCCACCTTCGGAAAGAGGCACAGAGTTATCCCCGCTTCGCTCCTTGGGCGCGGAGATGTCGTGTTGCCTAAAACCGCACTTGAAAGAGCAGACGTAGGCTGGTTGCGCAGTCGGGAGGCGGCCGTGTCCCTGCCCCGCGCCGGGGTTCGCGGCAGAACGCGGGGTTTCGTGGGCGAGCTCCCAGCTCTCAAACTGGGTGCCAGGCGAGGCCTTTGGCCCTGTTTGTACGTACCTAAGGGTGTTTGCTCTCGGACCTGAACAGAGGATCTTGGCGACAGAGATATGTTTCTCGCTTTGGCTGCTTCTGTTCGCAGGGGCCTGGTTTGAATTCGGGGAGTTGTGGCACTGAGCTGCGTGTTTATTGCAGTTGAAGGCTGGGGTTAGGTAGGAGAATAAATCAGAATACTGTCTTTATTCACAGAACCACAGTAAAGAAGCTGCCCAAGATTAGACAAGAGAGTTTGGAGGCAGGGGTGATGTCTTCAGGGGACTGATTATTAATGTCTTAAAAGCGTTTCATAGTGTTCTGTACTCTGTTGAAGTGAATGGATAAACCTGACACTGAAATGACTGAAGCCAAAAGTTGCCTGTGGTGACTGTGAAAGTGCTGGGGTAATGCTGGCATTTATTCCAAAAGCTCCTGAACACAAGCAAGAGAACAGGGAAAAATTAAAACTTTTGGAGAAACAGGAAAAGAGGAAAGACATATTAATGGAAGGATACAAAAAAAAAAAAAATCCCCTTGTTTAGAGAAGTTTGACACTGATATTAAAAGAGATATAAGCTCTTTTTTTTTGGTCTGTAGAGATTACCTTAAATTCAAGGAGACTGTCAGAGGCTCCCATATTTCACAATCAGGTTCACTGATCCAGATTTACATGCATAACATTTTATCAGTTTGAGTTAATTGTCACTGTGGTGATACAGACTTAATTTGCCTATGTTTCCAACATAGTAATTTGTTATATAAATTGTAGATAGTGGTATGGTTTAGATATCTGTTTAGATAGGCTAACTTAATTCATTATTTCAATCAGCGTAAGTGTATCAATGCAGACACTACAATTTCACCTGTCATAAAACGTGACTTTCAGTTTGTGCAGCAACAGATTTTTGTGTACTTTGTGATTGTTATAAAAGTTTAATATCCTTTGTCGGTTTGGGCGTAATTCTTGCACTAAAAATGCCACGTGTTCTATCAAGACTTGAGATTAAGTCTTCAGCAGAGGTAACACGTGGAATTTGATTGTTGTGAGTTCCCAGAGCCAGTTTACGTATTTTCCTAACTTTGGGTAAGTTTTTCGGATATAAATCAAATGTAAAGGCAGTAATGTTTGCAAATACGTAATATGGTAAATATATGTAAGTCATAGAAACAGGAATTGGTGCTATTGCCTGGCCTAAATTGCCTTGTTTCTCAGTGCTCACCTAATATAACTATGCTTTCTTTGAACTTTATTGTGTGGTGGTGAAGATGCAGCCTTGATCGGTTGGCATAGCTCCTTTCCAGTCCCACCTGAATAGTCCCACTTGTTCAAAGAGGCAAGGTAATACCTGGAATATGTAAGGAAGTTGCAGCATTCTTGTCTTAACTCATTTTCCAACCTATAAGACAGGGAAAGTTCGGTGTCTTGCATCTTAGATGGGTTGGAAGAATAAATGCTTTTGTAATTCTGAAGCACTCGGGTGCTACCTTCACAGAGACCATATTACTGTCAAGAAGGTTTGTGCTTGCATTGGGTTGCTTCTGTGTTCAGAATTTGTGTAGTTCTAAAATACGTTAGGTACATTGATTTATGAGTATTTAAAAAAAAAATTAGTTTGATTTCAGCATTTATTGAATGCAGTGCAGTTAGCTCATCAGTGTTCTGTGTCTTCATAATGGTGAATTTCATGGCTATGTCTAGGTTTTCATTCTTTTTCTAGGATGAGATGCGTCCTCTGTTTTACCTGTAAGCATGCCCTGTGAGTTTCACAAACCCATGGAGTCAGAGCATTTTAGAACCAATACTTATTTTTATTAACTGTAGAGTCCTTACATTCTTGAAGTATTAGTCTGATTTGCCCTTCAAAAGCAAAAATATCTAGTAGTTCTGGGAGCTTTGTTAGTCAAATAAAAGACTTACTTGCTAACACAATCAACTATGAACTTTAAAAGCAGTGGTTACTGAGGCGTATTAAAGCCCATGTCATACTGAGTAATGTCTTGATGGAGGCAGGACCATATCTGGTATTTAAGGGAGAGATACTAGGAAGTGGGAAAGGAGATGTACATGCAGAGAAGTTAATTGGAGATATATACTCACTAAAATCAATAGTAATGCATAATTGTGTGAAAAACTACTTTGAACTTTTCTTGTAATTGAAATGCAGCCTATTAAATTAAGGAGTTCATAGATTTCTTTAATTAGAGCATTTTATATGGATTGAAATGACATAAATATGGTTTATTGTGACCTTTGCTGTAAATCATGACCTTTTCTAGGATGCCCTTTGCGGTAACAAGACAGGAAAGAAAACTGCTACAGGTTTTCTGCTGTAATTCTCAAATCAGTCATTAATTTTTCTTTTTTCTTTTTTCTTTTTTTTTTTAATATACAGGATGTCAGTGGCTGCTTACTGTATATTTTGCTATAGGCAAATAGGAACTTCTGGTCCAGCCACAAAAACACACCTACCATGGAATGATATCAGTAAGTAGAGTTCTGTATGTATTGATCTGAGGTGTTACTAGAAAGGAGGAATCTGTGTTGGTATGATGCCATGCATAATTAAATGATGGCAAAGTTCTAAATCCCTGAATAATTTGTGATCAAAATCTTTTATTTGTCTCAAGTGGATGTCTGCTTCTGACCTTGCTTTGCATAGTGGTATGTAAAATGACACCAGCAGATTATCTGGGATTAGAATGGAGATGAGAGTCCTACCCAGGTGCAATCTCATTAAACTACTTTAAGCTCTGTTTTATCTCTGATTGTTTGGTGGTTTGGTTTTTTTTAACCTCTAGTGCCATGAAACAATTATATCCATAAAGTTTGAATAAAGTTTATTTCTACTGTTTCTTCCTCCTTATTTACTAATATTAGTTCTGCAGTCTTCCCTTCTTAGTCTCTGCTTTCTTTAGTGCCTTCTGTATAGAATGACAATTCTTATCATTCTGAAATTTATTTTTGAGCATTAAAAGAACATTTCCATTTGTGCTTTACAAGAAGCATTGCATTTTTTTCCCTTTTCAACCTTCTCTGCCAGTTATTTCTTCATGTATCTGCCTCTTGTCTCCATGAGAAAATTCTTATAGTCTCACAAAGACAGAACCTGGTGGCCCTGGTTGTGGGGCAAATCTCCCAGTTCATATTGAGGAAAAGAAATTATTCATGATAGGTGAGATGTGTTCCACTGGATTTGCTGCTACTGGTAATAATAGAGTTACTCTGTATTGAGATCCTTACATCCAGATAATCAGTCCAAATTTGTCCAGAAAAATTAGCTCAAATCTGACAGGAATCCTTAGGCTTAAAAGGGAAATTGTTTCAAGTGGCATGTGTTAATTCAGCTATTTGCTTTAGAAGTGGAATTATTTAAAAAATACTTGGGGGTTTTCTGCAGGACTATTCAAAGGACGTACATACTCCTGTATGTATTCAATTACATTGAAGAAATATCCATGCTACATAGGAAAAAGTTAACTCCTTAAAATAATCTGGCGTTCCAAATGAACACTGGTAATACAGGAAGAGAAAATTTACTTTGATTCTCGAAGCTGAGCAATGAATGTAATTGATAGGTAGCAATACTCCAAGTAAATAACACTGTCAGGATATATGTTTTATCATCTTGCTGAGGAGAGCAAGAAATTCTAATCCAGTAATTTCTCTGTTTCTAAAGTAAGATAAAAGATTTCCTGAAAGCCAGAGACCAGTAGAAAAATTTTAAAAAGCTTACTCTTAATGGCTGAAATTCTTAATGCCTGGTAATCAAATGCTTTATATTGAAGTGATGCACACAACTTTGACATGAATTTTTAATTTTTTCAAGGAAAAATTGCAAAAATAACTGGATCACTTATACTGGGGTAAGTTGCAACTCACAAGCATATATGTAACGTACGTATACAGTTAAAACTTTAATTCATGTATCTTTCAAAAAACAAAACAATATTAGGAAACCTTTAGGCATGATAGGATATAGTTTTGTAGCATATTTTCTGATAGCTATTACTTAAGTATTTTAGAGTATTTTTTCTACTTTGCTAAATTAAAATAATCTGCAGACTATTTGGTAAAAATACATTTTATAAAATTGATTTGGTAAAATTTGGATGATTGGTACCAAAGTGACTGTTAACATTTTTTTCAATCTTAATTTTTAAAAATTAATGTTCATATGCATTTTTCTTTTATTTAAAGAGGTTTTGTATTCATTACATACGAAGTTCTGTCCTTAAAGAAGTTACTGCAACTTGATACTCAAGCTATACACCAAGAAAAACTTAAATCCTACGTATACATACGTACAGCTCCTCTAAATACAAGTGAATATCAAGGTAAGATGCATCATTGTTTGGATTCTAAAAATAGTATTTTAAGAGAATAGAATGTTTCTGGAAGCCACCATTATGTAAGGAAAGATACATTTCCTGATATCTGTTAGAAAAATAATCTTCTTCATAATATCACCAAATTTATTCTAAGCTGGTAGCTTTTTTTTTTTTATGAAGTTCTATACATATGGTTCTCTCTATATGAGATAATTCTGTACGTATAGGTGCATATATGTATGTGTGTGCATATATATTTCCTATATGTGTGTGTGTATTTCATATAAATATATATATTCCATATATATCATAAATCATAAACTACCAGGTTGGAAGGGACCTCAAGGATCGTCACTGGTCCAACCTGTCTTGGCAAAAGCACGGTCCAGACAAGATGGCCCAGCACCCTGTGCAGCCGAGTCTTTAAAGTGCCCAATGCTGGGGAATCCACCACTTCCCTGGGGAGATTATTCCAATGGATGATTGTGGAAAATATTCTTCTTGTGTTCAGTTGGAATCTCCCCGGGACTAACTTCTAGTCAGTATCCCATGTCTTTTCCATGTGACTCCTTGTAAAAAGGGACTCTCCATCTTTGTAGCCACCCTTTCCAACCTCCCACTGGACCATGGTGATAAGGTCTCGCCTAAGCCTTCTTTTGTCAAGGCTGAACCAACCCAGTTCTCTCAGCCTTTCCTCAGGTGACAGCTTCCCAGTCCTTTGATCCTCACTGTGGCCCTTCTCTGGACGCTCTCCAGCCTGACCACATCTTTTTTGTACAGTGAGGACCAAAACTGAACACCGTATTCCAGGTGTCATCTGACAAGAGCTGAGTTGAGCGGGGTAATGACTTTATCTTTGCTGGTGGTGGCCTTGTTGATGCAGCCCATCATCCTGTTGTCTGTCTTTGCCACTGCAGCACACTGTTCACTCATATTGAGCTTGTTGTCCAGCAGGACCCCCAGAGCTCTTTCCACAGAGCTGCTCCCTAGTTGGGTGGATCCCAGCCTGTGTTGCTGTCCTTGATTATGTTTTCCCAGGTGCGAGACCTTACATTTGTCTTTGTGTATACATACTTATATGCAAAAAATAATGTAATAGGACTGTCTTTCAGATTTCCATTAATCTAAAAATACTCTCATAGGGATCACATACCAAGCCAGAAAAGAAATCCATAAGGCTGTGAGGAAAATTTTACAAGCAGAAGCTAAAATTTTCCAGAGACCTTTTAAGGGTAGGTATTGAAAGCATGGGTTTATCAATGATTATTATTTTTTGAATAGTAAAACATAAGCCTTTCAGAAATTAAAGTAATTTTAGTTACAAGCTTAACGTATTATTTTGTTTTTGAAACGGTGGTAATTTTACTATAATTTTCTGGATTATTTAATATCTTTTTTATGTATTAAAACCATTTCTTTTCTTAAAGTAAGTGAAAGCAGTGGTTGAGAAGACATTTGAGATTTATTTTTTTTCCTGTCTCAGAAGAGATTTGAAGCTTAAGATGCCAGGTTAATATTTGATACCAGTTTTGTGTACAAAATGTGTCTGGGGAATGAAATGTTCTCAAAAGTTCATTTTAGACAAGTATGTTATGCTTTCATTTGAATTGCCAATATCACCTGAAAGCAGGAGGGTCTTTTTGTAACAGTGTGTCACTGCATTTTAGAGTATTTTAAAATAAGAATTTAAGTTCCTATAAGAAACTGTGCTCCTGAGGCATACTATGTGTTCTCATCACCACCGCGGTGCTATGAAATGAATTGTACAAGGTCAGAGCTAATAATTTCCAGCTCCTCCTGGAAACTGGCAGTTCTGGTTAGTAAGTGCCAACCAGGGTGTGTATGTGTAACATATATATTAAATATCAACTTCATGCCACTAAAATGAATTAAAACCATCCTATTAATTTAAGGATCAGCATTTTACTCATGTCTTTCTGTTGTAATTCAAGATTAAGACATTACAGTCTAAATTACTGTGAATGACTAATGTTCAAATATTGAAAGAACAGATTACTTTTTTTTCCTCAGTGAATAGAAATGTGACTGTTAAAATACTCATTAATAATAATTTGGATTTTAATTGTCTCCTGGTAACAGAACAATTCAGTACATTTGATGGAGAAGATCATGAATGTGCCTTATGGCTCCTCTTAAAGAGAAGTCAGTCAGAAGACAAAGAGGTCCGACTGCAGGCTGTACAAGACCTGGCAAACAACAGGCACTGGCATGGTAACGTATGCTGATGTAGCCTAATTTGTCCCAGAAACGTGACAAAGTCTCAGTTAGCTGTTTCAAGTCTGCTACCAACATGAAAAAATGCTAGTAGCTGTAGGGAGTGTAAATAGACTCTGAAATTTGCTTTAAAACGTAGGGAGTTTATTTACATTTCAAGAAATTCTTCTTTCCTAATACCCCAATACAGGGTGTTTATCTGCAGTGTGGGCCTTTCCCTGTTTCCCCACTGGAGAATCACAGCAACTGCCATGGTGTGGGAGAGCAGTTCGTGTTTATGAGTTCCTTAGCTTTTCTGTTGGAACTGCTAACAAGGTCACTAGTTCTGGCAGTGATTTTTATAAGGCTCTGTAGGGGAGTGGGTTTAAGACCATTGTTCCATTAACAAAAATAGTTCAGGAGCTAATAGGCAGTAATGACAAACTAGAGGTAGAGTACTTGTATGTGCAAGCATTTGTAAGCCATTTTCCATCCTATTATTTGGTAGTAATAAGTCCTCTGTGTTCCTCTAGCAGTGAGTATCCTTGAAATCCCAGGTGAAGGAGGGAGTGGTGTATATCTGTGTCCTCCTCCCCTTTCCATCACTAGTCCATATAAATTAGGTGATACCCTAATCTTGACTCTCATTATTCTGGTAATCAAGTCAGCTTGAGAACCTTTTCACACCATGGGATGTCTCTTGTTTTAGTTTGCTGAAATGCTTTAAAATGCTGATTAAATACACCAAGCAGTTTACATCAAAACGCTCTGTCTGAAAACATTTGAAAGCTAGGCTATACCAAAACTGAAGCTGTGTGTGCTATGTATAAGCATCTCATGCTTGTAAGAGAATGCTGTTAGCAGGGGATCTCAGTGCACAGGTTGACCAGTACTTGGGAATCTAGTTGCTTTTTGTTACCTCCTTTTCTCTGTAGTGCTCGCTGCTGTAGTATTTGGATGTTTTGCAAACACCAATTATTCTTGTTAATGAACTCACGAGGGAAATGTGTTTGGTTTTTTTTAACCTGATACTGCAAAACTGAGTCCAAGGAAGACTGAACACGTGCTAACTTTTCACAGCTAGGACCAAATTGTTCAGCATACTTGTTATTATAAATACAGTGTTCTGCTTGTCCAAAGTGCCACTTCAATGGCTTCAGTTTGCAGCTGTAACTGATCTGCGCCAAAGGAAAAAGATGGTCAATCTGTGACTGTTTGTGAAAAGTATACTTTAGATGGCTTGTCAGTTTTGTTGTAGAACTATATAACAGGAAGAAGGACAGAAACCAATTTTTGTAGAATAAGTATCGATCCACTTTATATTTTCTTTTCCTTCAGTTTGCCACTTAATTTGGTGATGTAATTTTTAGGTTCTCCAGCTATAAAGTGGGTAGGGTTTTGGAAAGGAACAGTAGTTACTGTTTAATTCTTACTTCTCTTCAGAAGGGTAACTAAAGTCTGTCTTGTATCTTCTGTGAGGAAGGACTACTTAAAACTGTACTTCGATGCTATCCTGCCTTTTCTGAGGTCACCTGATTTTGTGACTTTAACAATTTTATTGAATCATAGCTTTTGTATCGTTTAAAATTAGGTGTCTCTGTTTTGACAGCATTTGGATTTAAGGCTCTGGTTTTTAATACTCTGCAGGAAAAAAAGTATGCATATGCCTTTCAAATTTTAACTCAAGCCCAGGGGGGTAAGCTTAGGTTTGTATTCCATGCACTCCTTTCACAGTGGCAGTACTGAACCTTTGCTTTTGCTTGTGTTCAACTTATGTCTGAGGACCTTTTTCCAACTGGTCTGTAATAAACAATTAGTGCCCAGGTGTCTTCAGCATAGTGCTGATCAAACAACTGCTATATGTGTCTTTTGTAATTTAATCAGACCTTATTTATGTAGATTGCAGAGAGGTGGTTCTGTTTTCAAGTATATTATCAAAGTAGATCAGAAACAACATTTAAAACCAAATGAAACACTTATGATTAGTTTTAACCCTAACTCTGAAGTTCTTGTACTACAGATTATCAGTATGGTACAGTTGCCCAAACCTGTGATCAGAGGACTGCTATAGGTTTGGCTCGATCCAAAGACATTGATCTTCGCTTTTTCCTGCCTCCACCACCACTGCCAAAAATAAAGAATGTAAGTAAATGAGAAGGAGGTATTGGATGACTTTTGCTTGGTTGGTTTTAGTGCTTTTGTTTTGGTAACCATACTGAAGTGGTGTTCTTTTGAAGTAACTAGTGAGTAGTAAAATTAAGATCAAAATACAAAGCTATAATATAGTGATAAACCCCTGGGGTATATCTGCAGTAGTTAATGGTATGATGGAAAGGAGTAAGGATGGAGGATCAATCAACTACTGTTCTCAGATGGCATGTCCACATTACACATTTGCTAGCAGTGAAGTTTGAGCCAGTTACCAGTCTGATGTGCACACTGCCTGTCTGTACCCAATAGGCACTGCAAAGCAGTGTCAAATATTAAGTCATTCTAGATTACCTTGTTGATACTGAGAGACTCCTATGCATAGAGAGCACCCCTGGAGGCCTTTTCATCCTCACTGCTGGTGTGTTGCTTTAGGTAGTATTCTGGCACGTAGCAGTAATCTTGCTTATATAAGTAGGGAAACCATTTTGAGTGCACCACATGACTCCCAAGTGCAGATGCAAGACAGATTTGCTGCCTGGAAAAATTCCTCCAGCGTGTTGAATCATTAATGTAGACACGTCTTTCACCTAAGATTCTGCAGTCTTCTTCTTCTGGCATCTTTATGTACTTGCCTGTCAATTTAGAAGTTATAGAAAGTGTTTGTAGATGAGCTGTAGTATTATTACTATGAACTAAGTTTTTTTTTAACTTCAGGTATCACAGTACTTGTTAGATTTAGCTGAATAGTATTCCAACAGAAAAATCAGTATGATTTTATCTGTTGTAATGCACTGTACTTCGATACAGTAACTGAGAATCAATCAGATAAGCAAATATGTGACATCTGAAACAGCTTTAAGTAATCTGTCTTAAATTCTAAAAAAATGCCTCTAGATGTTCTCAGGTGGAGATGTGGCTCTTCCCTATCTATCATCTTTACTTACAGTGAGATCTACTAGCCTTGTTTTCTTTATACCTGGGCCTGCTGTAGGTCCACCTCTATATTGCCAGCTTCTGTGTACCAGTAAATCTATATTGGATAGATCTGACCTTGTTTTGTTCTTATGGCAATTGGTAAGTATATATATGATGGTTTGAGCAATCATGTCATCATATCAGCTTCTTCCATAAACAGAATTGCCACACAAAGCATAACATCTTTTGTAGTGCTAATAGAATGAATGCTGGCAAAGGTCCCTGTCAGAGAATGCCTGAACATCTGAACCAACAAAACTCTGAAAACCAGCTTTGATTGGTAGTGATATACTCAGTTTTTGCTTTGTTATCTTTGTGACATTATGTGACGATAGATCTGTACCTGTCAGTCCTGACATACTGGGTTATACTAGTATATGGTTCTGTATGTACTTTATGGCAGTATGATTGCTAGGTAATTGAAGCTAAGGGTTCCCAATCTGCTGTTTACGAATTTGAAGCAAATCATCGTGGCAGTAAGTGTTGCTCTGCACATCAAATATGCCTCTCTCTCTGACTGTAGCAAGGATTAGAGTAATTGCAAGTTCTGTGACTGTGGGCAAATAAAATTGCTTTGTTGAACCTGTTTTCCTGTCACCTACCCTGGATTATTAATGAACATCTATATTGTGAGGATAAAAGATTAAAAGAAATGTTATCTGGTTTTTTTGTTTGTTGGTTGGTTTTTGTGTTGTGGGATTGTTTGGTTTGGTTTTTTGGTGGTTTTTTTTGAGGGGAGTGTTTTGGTTTTGGTTTTGGTTTGTTGTTTACTTGTAATGTACACATTCCTTTTAATGTAGCAGCACCAGAATTACTGTACAGTTAAGGGTGAATTTTAAGCTTCCTATGCCAAGAGGACCTGTTTTTTCTTTTGCCCTTCTGTACTTATTACAATAAGGTCACCAAAGTATGAAGTTTAAAGCTTATTTTTCATCATTCAGTTGGTGTTTTTAGAATTAACCAGTTTCCAAAGTTTTACTGATGTAACTGTTAAACTGAAGCTGCAGAGCACTCAAGTTCATATTTTATGGCCATATTAATGTGTCTGATTCCATTATTTCAGATCTTTCTTTTCTCTGTGTTTTACTTCATGCTTTGAACAGAACTAAAAGTTATTTGTGCTTACTTCTCACAGGATTATCCCATAGAAGATGAACTTCGCTTGTTGTTAGTATCTTTACCTCAAACTGATCTAGATCCATGTGTCCAGTACTTCACATCTCTTGCTTTACGTGAAAGTAGTCAGACTCTGGCTGCACAAAGGGTGAGTTCCCACTTGTAGAACAGAACTATTTGGGTTCTTTTTTCCTGCAGAGCTCAAAGATACAAACCTGTTTCCATATTTTTGAGCATTATAAGAGGAAGTGAAAACCAGAGACTTTGTGACCATGCAGCATGAGTGAGTAAAATCTCTTCTGCATACAGTCTGCTCGAAAGCTTCTTTATCTTTCCCAGCTGTACTAGTTGGTCTAGTGAAAGATTATATCTTTAATTAACAAGCCTTCTCATAAAGCAGATATTTCAACATTTTGTCCAGAACATTTCCTTCCCCTTGCGGTGCTTGTAAAATTATTTTTTCATATTGCATCTTACCAATTTTTGAGTGTTCTTTCACTGCTGAGATGATTAAGTCTTACTAGCAAACTGGTAAGTTACTATCACACCTTAAACAGTAAACTCTGTTATATCACATGGAAATGCCTCCCTGTAACAGGTCACTGTTACCGAAACCAGAACTGAATAGTCTAGAGCTCTGTTTGGACTTGAAAACTAGGAAATCTTCACCTCTGTCTGTCCAACAACTTCCTAAGTAGCTTTAGGAACATCATTTAAAGTGCAGTTAGCTCTTTAAAATAATAATTGTAATGCCAGGTCATCCACTATCTCTTGTGCCTTTAATTTTTTTTATTAAAAAGTTGTGACTTTTTGAATCAGTGATCATTATTTTTTGTAAGATAAAATAAGAAAAATGACTGTCATGATTTACTAATGGTGTTTGACAGGCTTTATTTAGAGATTTCAGAATGTAGTAACTTTGTTTTCTATGATACAATTATGTGTAATATATTTACACTGTGACTCCTTTTTGTCTTTTTTACAGCCAGAGTGCTTGCTACAAAGGGAGCTTTAGTAAGACACGACACTTGGAGGCATTTTGATAATCACTATGTTCTAGAACACTGTACTTTATTGAGGTTATGATGGTCTTCCTGCTGCATGATTGAGAGACTGTGCTAAGTGCTGAAGACCTTTTTCCTCTTCTCATTTGTGCAACTATGGAAGTCTAGATGCAGTCTGGTTCTTATTTTTCTATGTTTAAGCAAATGATCTTAAATGACGATATTCATTAACAAAATGAAAATCTTATGTTCTCCCCTCTTGTTTTATGTTTTGAAGTTAATAGTCTATGGAGACTACTGACTGAAATTCTCTTTAAAATTTTCAGTTAAAAATAGTGGATATTTTTATGGTGTACTGTTGTTTAATTTGTACATTCTGAAAATGCATGCATGCTGTGCACTCTATAACAAATTCTATAGATCATTACACACTTAGTGTTGTAGTTTAGAAATGCATGTTTTATGTAGCTATTTGGAATGTGATACAATTTTTACTGATTTCTGTTTCAGGGAGGCTTATGGTGTTTTGGAGGAAATGGACTTCCATATTGTGAGACATTGAGTAAAATCCCTTCAGAGACGGTGGAACTCTTTTGCTTGCAGGCTTTAGTACAACATTCTAAGGTAATCTGTCCTTTAAACTATTAACTGAGAAGCCACATTTATATATGTGTCTTTTTAATGCTCTCCCCTGTGTTGGGGAGGAGTTGCCATGCCTTGACTCTTACTCCTCACCCCTTCTGTAAGGATATTCAGACAACTGAGATTGATGTGAATTGGAAGGCAGCATAACAAACACACATTTTCTTGTAGGTAGTGTATGTAGGTTCTGTTACTGTTTCTAATTAGCCTGTGTAAGTTCCCCTGTAATATACCTGTATATATCTTAAAAGAAATAAAAGGGCAGTTTTGACACAGAAAAGCAGGAGAGAATGCCCGAAGTCGACGTGGCTTTAACAAGTCTTCTCTGTGTAGGGCACTCAGAGTCACTGGAGATTCTGCTCTGCAGTTTCTCAGTAAGCAAGATATTGATGATGTGAAATTCTCACTGCAAGATCTGTGTGGATTTTTGTGAGCTGGTGCACATCAGTTCAGAAGGCTTACAGATGGTCTGTTCTTACTGCTCTTACCCTAACTAGTGCCAGGTTTCCAGAAAGCAAAGTGGCCTCATGAATTTGCTGTAATCAGAAGCCAAAATAAAATGCAAACCTTGGCTGTTCACAAAGGTCCCTCCTTCATAGGTCACTGCTTTTGGGTAGAAGATTGCATAGCATGCACCTAATACAGTGCCACTTTTCAGGACCAGTCTGTTCTTTGCAGACATGGATGAAGAGTATGGAAGATTTTGTGTAACAAAGGTTCTTCTTGCTTCCTGTTGCTGCGCTCTTCAGTGTGCACTTAATTGCTCAGAAACCTAGAACACTGAGAAATAGCATTGAGAATACCAAATTGGTATTAGGGATGGATCAAGTGCAGTTTGCCAGCATTCCTTTCACATCTTCCATATACATAGAAATTCTGATGTAGTCTAGAATTTATTATATTCCAGATTTTCAGTATAAACAAATCATGACTGTATTTATTCTGTATGTATGCCTGTCTTTGTTAAAAGCCACAGACTTAAGGACATTAACAGTTCCATGGTTACCCCACATTTTTAAGCACCATAAATAGCATGTTCATGTTACAAGCAGTTGGCCAATATTAGTAGTTGACACCGTAACTAATTAGTGCATATCCATCTGCTTGGCCTAGAATCTGTTGTCCTTAAATCAATAATGATAGAAATGCTATTGGGAAAGTAGAAATACCTTTGTGTTTCAAAGAGGAGGGGTTATAATGTTTGCATTTTAGGTGGTGAACTGGAAGCTGAGTAGCTCTGGTTGAAATAGTGCTTCAACAAATATGGTCCTGTTCGGACTCTTGAACTTTAGTTGAAATTTGATCACACCAGGTGGAGAGCAATCTCATCTCCTTCAGATGTGGAGGAGGCTACAGTGATGGTACTCAGCATCTTTGAGGTTGTAAATCCATAGAAATCATTCATTTAGCATATAAAATATTTACTTTCGCTTCAGCTATGGCAAAATAAATCCTAGACTAAAAGGAATTTCTATATAATAAGTGCTCTGCAACTTATTGACTCTTTAAAACTCCCTAATTTGTGAATTAACAGCATCTCAAAGGACCTCTTACAGAAAACCTACTTACTGTCCTTGGATTTACTGTATAATGCTAGGTTTCTTCTCACTGTGATAAAATTGAAGCTAAAGGAGGCCTTCAGCTACTACAGAGGATATACCAGCTACGAAAAGATTCAGCAAAAATACAGAGGAACATAATTCGCATTATCGGAAACATGGCTTTGGATGAACGTCTTCATTCATCCATAGTACGTGCAGGTAAAAGAAAGCAACTGTGCACAGCCTGAGTGTCAGATTCTCTTCTAACATTTTCAGAGGATTCAGTGCTTTTGTAAAATGCAATAGAGCATGGCAGTGGGGTGGTTATTATGTTTGAGGGGACGAGGAGGTGATGTTGGTGTTTGTTTGTTGGGGTTTTTTTAATACCAAAAAAAAATACAGACATTTTAGATGGTGTTGATCAAGAATTGTATGCTCTCTAGCCAATATATATGTCAGTGCTACAGAGATGTTCTAAGTCTGATAGTGAAACTTTGGAATTGGTTGATGTTTGGTTTGCATTACTGACAAAAATCTCTTGAGTTTCCTACTCTTATGGATCATCTGTGTTGTAGATTAATTTGCTTTTAATTAACCTTTTTTTAGTCTGATAAAGGAACAGGCTAGCTTGCAGTCCTTACCTTTTGGAATAAAATGAAGCATGCCTTCCTGCCCTCCCTTGTTTCATATTAGGCTAGTAACTTCTGCTAAGCCTTGGTCTGATGCCCCGCTTTTTAATACACCCTAAATATCAGAAATTATTCCTTCTAGTTTTGTACAAAATAAATAATTCCAAATGTTTTATTAGGAAATAAATAAAAAGAAAAATAGAAAATAGCAATATGCTGTTTTATACATCCAATGTCTGCCTCATTTTAATCTCCCTGTTGCAAAAAAGGAGAAGTAGCAAAGACACAGCGGAAGACCATGAGGGTGATTAAAAATGTGGAATGACTGTGGTAGAAAGAATAACTAAAAGAAGACACTTAGTTTGGAAAAGGCAACAGAAGGACAATATGATGGAGATTTATAAAATACTCACTGTCTTAAAGAAGGCAAAGAAACAATGGTCATCTAATGTTTCTCATAATGCAAAACCAAAAAGGTTCTTGTACATTAAATGATCAAAAGACAGAACAAATAATTTATGGGTTTTTTCCATAAAACGCACAAGCAACCTAAAACTTGCCACAAAACATTTTGTTTGTTGAAGGCTTATAGATCTTCAAAAACTGAATGGACAAATTCCTGGAAAAAGAATAATCCATAAAGCTCTACACACAGAAGCCAAGTTGGCCGCAAAAAGCTGAGCGGGCATAGTGCAGAATAAGTACGATATATCTGCCCTTTTATTGTTCCATGCTTCCATTCATGGTCACTTTTGGAGAAAGACAGCTGAACTGCAAAGACCTTTGGTCTGAGCTCTTGCACCATTCTTACATTCTTATGGTGACTGCTAAAACCATAGGTATAGAGGAACAGAAGAGTCAGCAGCTCCCTGGGGCAGAGCTCTCAATACGAATGTTTTTTTAGGCAGTGAACCAGACTCCATAGATGAGCAGTAGGATACTGCTGGTCAGCAGTTGGCAAGACTTCTCTTTTGTTGCTGGATAATGCATAAGAAGAGAACCTCTAAGACTCTTTTTCTTTTCAAAAACAGCTGGCACAGAAAGAGGAAGAAAAGCAATGATGCACTGTGTAGTAGCTGTGATGGGGTATCTGGGGGCAGAAGGAATCTGAACTCTATTTGACCCTTCATCTTGGCTCATTTAAGAGAAATGCAAAACCACAGACCTTGCTAGTTTTAATCAGACTAGCTTGGCAGTCTTTCATTGTGTTTGGAGAACTGAAAATAGATTTGAGATAGTGTTCTTCTTAAGGGGAACTTGCACAGTGGTCAACATCTATTCGGCTTAGAAATGTAGTTTAAATAAACAATTCTTTTGAAGATTTTTTTCTTTTTTTTTACAGCTCTCAAAGGGACTTGTATTTAAACAAAGCTCACACGTCAATTCATTCTTTTCCTAATTCCATAGTAAACTAACTATCTTGAATTAGCAACATGCTGGCTATCCAAATAACAACGTATCGTGCGTGACTTTGAAACAGTGCTCCTTAAGTAAATTGTTTCTTCTTTTCCAAATCAGCCTCCATTTGAAAATATCTCTTCAAAGACTTCCCAGTTTTTATTTATGACTTCACATTAATATAATTGAGATTTATAGAGCACTCTTGCTGGCAGCAACAACATTTATAGGGATTTTAAAGAAATATGTGTGTCTATGTGTGTATGAAAGATAGCCCTTGGCTTTTCTCAGTAGTCTAGTACATCTCCATCCATGTCTAAGATACTATACTGTACACCTAAGAAAAAGTATTATAAAGTGTCTGTTTCTTCTTGAAGTAGCTATGACTTAAAATATTATTGAGGAATGTATTCAAAGGTTTCCTTCATTAACTCTCTTATGTTTCTTAGGTATAAATAATATATTCTTTTTAGAATAGCGTGAACATTTTAATTCCCTAAACAGTTTTTCACACACTGGATTTTAAAATTAGGAATGATTGTACTCCCACAGCAAGCATCAATTTTTCCACCTGCCATTATTCCCATGGGTTGTTTTTCTATGTCTGTCTTATTCTCTAAGCTTCATTTTCTCTGTGGGGCATTTATTTTCTCTTTCTTGCATTTATTTTCCCTGCAAAAAAAGGCTTGAGATCTGTTCTCTCTGTATCAGCTGCACTGACCTACTGATACACTTTCTTTTTCTTCTGAGAAGGAGTTCTCCAGGTCATAAACTGATCAGTAGTAAAATACGTTGTCCTCATCACCCTGGATATTGGCATTTTGGACGTTTCACTTACCTGGTATTGTCTTTCCTGCGTTAAAGAGGGTGAATGGAAATACTTTGTTTTGATGTTACCATTCTTAAGTTTTAGCATAGATTTTCACAAGTAAATTTTGAAGGATGGTGTTTCTGAATTTATTTTTTTTTCCCCAATCATGTTTCTAATCAGTTGACCTGCCACTTTATTTTTTCAATGCAGGTTGGGTTTCTGTACTGGCTGAAGTAATGAAATCCCCACACGTCATTCAGTCTTCTCATGCTTCGAGAGCTTTGGCTAACCTAGACAGGGACACGGTACAAGAAAAGTATCCAGATGGTGTTTATGTCTTGCACCCACAATATCGTAGCAGGTAAAGCAGAAGGAGATATTGTGCATGCTGTACTTTGAGTTACTTCTTGTACTGCCCAGGTGCAAAACCTTAGAAGAGTTGATGTCAGAGTGCTGCTGTGTTCACGTCACCTGCTTCTCCTGTTCTTCGGTGGATTTGAGAGGACTGAATTTAGGTTCTGTAACAGCAGAACTACAGAAGTGATGGGAGCAGTCCATAGCCATGAAAGGAGCATTATTGTACTGCATGAAAAAATCCAAACACAAACCATGAGATGAGTTACTGCTTTGCACACGTTGCAACCGTTTAGCCTTTGTACCAACTGTCTTGGGAGACAATGCCTTGTAATTATTGTCTTGGCAGTTGCACGTGTTGGACTAAGATGCATTAAATTTACAGCTTCAGCTTCTTTTAATAGTGATGGTGTATCTGAGACTGAAGCAGTCTCCAGTGTGGTATGTCACTTAGTAGCAGCTATTCCCTGGGTCGTTGCTGTTTGTCAGGTTACAAGGAAGATATAATTTGATGATAAAGCTGAAACTACCAAGCTGCATTAACAGTAGCTGGAGAGAATGGTGTTTTTCTTTATAGAAAATTGCAGCTTGTGAGGTGGGTACTTTCCATACCTCTTTTTATGTGTCTCTTTTCTGGGTGGATCCCTGGTTTTTGTCTTGACCTGAGCTTTGAAACATCATGAAATGTTGTCCATAAGATAAGAAATCACATGTAGTGTCAGAAATAGCATTTTGGCATGCCTTAGGTTAGAAGTTCTGTGCAAATTTAATTTGCTGAAAGTTTATGTACCATGCGTCTCTCAAAAATTCCTTTTTATGTATCAGTCAGCCCATCAGAGCAGACATCCTTTTTGTTCACGGTCTTTTGGGAGCAGCATTTAAAACCTGGCGACAGCAAGACATTGATCGGCATTTAGATAAAAAGGCTTCGGAAGAGGAAGAGGACTACAGCGAGTGCTGGCCAAAGGTAAAAAGATAATAACATTTGCAATAACATTTTCACATGGGGCTGTGATTTTCTCATTTATGAGAGCTGTCCAGGGGATCTCGAATTACACTGTCTGGCAGTTGTCTTTTTTGAATCAAAAGACTTGTAATCTGGCATAAAAGTAGCACTTTCTGGGTTCCTGATATATTTTGGTTAGCCAGCTGAAGTTTTGAACAGGTCGTTATTGCAAAAAAGAAAAAAATCCCCGCTAAATTTAACACTCTCAACATTGTTCCTCTGCTAGTGAAAGAGAAGGCAAAGGCTGCTTTCCTCATGCTCACTTTTTTTTTTTTTTTCCCTAATGCAATATTATTGGTGAGAAAGATACATAAAATTACATTTTAATCAAGTATTCTTATTTAGGTGTCTGAATATCTCAGTTTTTGCACATTGATACTTAAATATTGTTGGCAAGCAAGTAATTGCTGCTTCAAGCAGCTCACATTGGTTATAACCTCCAAAGTATCTCTAAATCTTTAACTGATCAATCCTGTTGGTATCTGAGTAAGTCTTGTTTCACCCAGGAGAGGGAGCTAGGAATGCATGAATTAGTAATCCCTTTCCATCCTTCACCTGCTTTGTGGCTGGGCAACAGGCTAGAGTTCGGCCAGCATGTAAGGAAAGAATAATTGTCTAAGGGTAAAGTGTATTTGGGGATTAACTGGAGAGGAAAAAATACTTTCCTCATAGTAATAACCTTGTTCCATTGCTGATAAATTGCTTGCAAGAGTTTATTAAGTAGTTCAATTATAAGCTCCTTTTGGTTTCACTTTTCTTTAATTTAGACATGGCTGGCTTCAGACTGTCCCGCCCTTAGAATAATATCTGTGGAATATGACACCCATTTGAGTGACTGGAAAGCAAAATGTCCTGTTGAGGCTCACAGGTAACAAATGTAGTGTCTGCAGTTTAGAGGGGGTGCAGGAGGGAGACTCGTAAAGCTGATCCTTAGGATCACCTTGTGTGAAATGGTGCATTTAACTTTTCCTGTTGCATTTGCAAATGAAGTTTGGAAAAGCATTAGGTACAGCCGTGGTACGCTTGAGCCTTTTAGACTCATGAGGCAGCTTAGACTACTTGGGGCAGCTTTCAAATTTCTTGCTCTCTGTCCTGATTGATGTTTAGGGGAGACACTAAATTATGCTATTAGTTGATGTGAATATAACATCAATTTTATATCTCAAGTGGAATATTTCTTAAACTTAAAATGACCCAATAATGCTTCATAAGCACAGCAAAGAAATCACTGTACTATGACTTTATACTTATGATCAAATGAAGCATATAATTTTATTCAACGAGTGTTAATCCCTGGAAAGAACTTCATGTCAGTCTTTGATAGATAAAATACAGTGACTGTATCTGGTTTCGACAGATAGTGTAATTGCCCTCGTCAGAGGAATTGTATTTTTACTGACCATGAACTAGGTAGGTCAGAAGAAGATGCTACCTCCAAACACGTTCCTTCTGAAAAATAAAAACACTTTGAGCCTGTAAAGGTTATTGGTCTTGAATTGATTTTAGGCTTAGTAATTTTGAGTTTAGTGATCTTTAAATCAGATCCTAATCTGAGTTCTTCAAACACTTACGCAGATACTTAAGCATGTACTTAGTACTGTAGATTCAGCTTGAGTACTTCATTAAAGACGTGTGCACAAATGCTCACAGATAAAGAATCTGACAATTTAGTGTGTTTTGTGTAAGGGAGAAAAAAATTCAGCATATATGTAATACACTGGGAACTCGATACTTGTTCATTCCCTCCTCCCTATGGATCGATGCAGTTATTGGAAAAAATACGGAAGACGTGTCTGTTAATATGCCTATTTGAAGTTACAGATCAATGACAGTAAAAAACATGTAGGCAGCTACCTCTGCAAGGTCCAAAGAAGACTGGACCTTGTAGAGGAAGCTGGTGCCTTGTTTCACATCCAAAGAAGAGCAATGACGCTGGTGAAGGGCCTACAGCACAAGTCTTATGAGGAGCGGCTGAGGGAACTGGGCTTGTTTGGCCTGGAAAAAAAGGAGGCTGAAGGGAGACCTTACCACTCTCTACAACTACCTGAAAGGAGGCTGGAGCGAGGTGGGGGTTGGTGTCTTCTCCCAAGTAACAAGCTATAGGGCAAAGGGAAACGGCCTCAGCTTGTGCCAGGGGAGGTTTAGGTTGGACATAAGGAAAAAATTCTTCACTGAAAGGGTTGTTGTCAAGCACTGGAACAGCCTGCCCAGGGAAGTGGTGGAGTCACCATGCCTGGAGACATTTAAAAGACATGTAGATGTGGCACTTGGGGACATGGGTCTGTCTTTTTTCCTCCTTTTCTCCTCCTTTTCTCCTCCTTTTCTCCTCCTTTTCTCCTCCTTTTCTCCTCCTTTTCTCCTCCTTTTCTCCTCC
>WTSP01022267.1:38796-61038 GCA_025331215.1 Actenoides lindsayi | reverse complement strand
TTTTTTTTTGTTTTTTTTTGTTTGTTTGTTTTTATTTTTTTTTATTTTTTTTTTTAAGATGGGTTGGGGGGGGTGGTTGTTTGTTTGTTGTTTTGTTGTTGGGGGGGGGGGGGGGGGGAGGTTGTTATTTGAATATAGTAATGAAACAAGTTTTTAAAAATGTGCTAGATATGCCACAAAACGTATTAAAGTTGATCTGCCAAATGAATGCTATAGTCACTTGTGTTAAAGACCTGCCTCGTGTTTCAGCGATTGTCCCATGCTGGAAGAACGTCACGTTCAGTACTGGGGGAGGGGGACACAGCCAGGCATCAGTTTTGTCAAATGAACTAGTTTTCAGTTGTGCTTTTAGATTTTGCACAAGAGCCTCCAAAACCGTGTACAGACATCGCTTCGAGGGTCTGTTGCCAGAGGGTCACATCTGCATCCCTTTAGAAACTTAGGCTTTTGTGCATCCCTGGTGTCACATCATTAATTCAGAATAGTGCCTTTATGTAAATTCTTAGGTCTTAGACCCTGCCCTTAATCCCATTTAGCTGGGAACCCAGCTGCAGATGTGGTTAGCAGGTGTTGCTATGAATTGTTGGAGAAGATGGTATTTCGTTCGCCTTGTGGCACCCAAGGCTACATTAGTAAGACAGGAAGGGCGAGCTGATAGGAATTTGTCAATCCTCATACACTTACTGTCCAGCACTCTTGTATAACCGTATTGGTATTTGTAGGTCATCAGGTTTTTTAGTTGCTGTGATTTCAGTAGTGCAAACTGGCTTTCACTGGGATTTATGCTCCACGGTGACAGGCAGAGCAACTGACTAGAAAGGAGGAATTTTCCACCTGGTGAAAATGTCAATTCTGGACAAAACAAAAAGAGCAAAGATGTGGTTAGGTCAGAGTGGAAATTCTAAACAGTATTTTGGGTCTGGTTCGCTTTGTTTCAGTGACTACCCACTTTAAAAAGCTAAACTGGGCAGTTGCTGTACCCTATTCCAGGAGAACCATTTACCCACCCCAAGTGCAAATGCAGTTAAACAACCAGGATGCTGTAGCAGGTTGACGTTGCTGTACTCAGAGTCCTGGGCAAGCTCACACTGGGTTAGTCTCTTGCCACAGTCTCTCACATTAAATAAGCATGCAGCTGCTTCTTTACTTGCAGCTGTTAAATCATTCCTACCTGGCTTCACAGCCCCTGTCAACAATGTTAAGATTTCCAAGTATTGGGTTCACAACATGGAAAACGCCATGGGGTAGCTGCTCCCTACCACCCACTACATGGCCCTCCAGACTGGTAGCTGTCACTGAGAACACTGGTTTCCACTGATATGGTCCCAGTGAAAATGGGCTGCAGAGCTGAGGAGAGCCACGCTGTGGGTTGCCTAGTTGCAGATGCCAGCTAATGATGGTTCAGGTTCCTTGGCCTCTGCTCCTACTGGGGTGGGGCCCAACTTAATCCTGAATGAGAAGGAAAGCATTGCTTGTGGTCTGAGTTTTCTGTAGGGGTCTCCCAAACTCTGAGCAAGTCTGGCCCTGCTTTGCTGCTTCTGAGTGTTAGAACTAGAACCCAGGTCACAAGCACCTGGCTCTGAAAAAAAAACCAACCAATCCAGTTAGCTGGGGTGTTGGGCACCAGAGTGGAAGACGATATATTGAGACAGGAGATTCCTCATTCATTGCTGTAACCTTTTCTGATGGACTGTCTGTTCTTTTCCCTTGATTTGCTGTGATTGAACAAGTATATGCTGTCACTGACAGTATAAACCAGCTAGCTGCAGGGATTCATACTTCAGTGGGCAGCTTGCCACATGCACAGACATGAGATATAGTGCTAAAGGCCAGATACTTCTCTTATTCAAGGAGAGTAATAAAGCAGATTTTATTTGACTTGTATAAATCCACTTTAATTGGCTTTCCTGCTAACACTTTCATTAACATGTAAATTAGCTGTCCTAGAGCTGTTAATTATCTTTGCAGAAAATGTTGGATATGGCCATATAAAGTACTCTTTCTTTTTTACTGCTCTTAATGTTTTATACTGAAATGTGCCCATAAATATTCACTGCTTTTTTTTTTTTTTTTTTTATTTTTTAAGAGGAGGACAGAGGCTAACCCTCCCTGTCAGCAGGGAGGGAAACAAGTGGCTGGCTTCAGCATTATTCACCAGCCTGCTACCACGTTAAACTGACACTCACGGAAGCAGCCTAGCACTGGAGTTTATTGGTTTGGCCTTTGAAGCTTTGAGGGATTTTTATTTTTTTTTGAGGTGTCCAGCAAATGAGGAAGCAGAGGAGAATGGCAGGTGCCCACACAAAGTCAGGATCCTTGCTTACACGCTGTCTTGTGTTCAAAATTTGGCACTGGCAGTGAAAGGGGTAGGCATATTGCAAGTAAGAAAGTGGCTGAATTCCCCGTTTCCAAGAACCTGGGAAGAAGCCAATTAATTTTCCTATGGAATAAAAAACAACTCTGAACTTTTTTTAATACATCTCTTATGGAAAAAAACAAAAACCAAAAACCTGAAAATAAGAGGGTTTTTTCAGCTTCACCAACTGCTTAAAAATGTTACCCTTCTTTAATAATAAAAGATCTTGATGCTTCTCTTAACAAGTTACCATGACAAGTTGCAATCTGTTTCTCAATTTTAACTGCCTGCTTTGACTAAATGGCATCTGTAGCGCTCAGTTTTATGGCACTGGCAAGGCCCAAGCCTGCACAGCTACAGCAGGTAAGAGACACATTAGGCACCAGTGATTAGCCTTGCCAATGGCAAGGAGAGATCACATCATTATGAAGATGAAATCTGCTTTGGGCTGAGCAGCCCCTCATGGTAAGTGAACTATAGATTCACCTGGCACACTGGTCCTCTAGGCTCTGGTGAAGACTGGGTAAACGTAAAGGGGAAGCAAAGCAGGCACCCAGGAGCACTTGCCTGGAGTTTCTGCAGTGGGTAACAGGGGCTGCTTCCCTTAGCTCAGCTGCCCTCATCTGAACCTCTACAGAATCACAGAATCACCTAGATTGGAAAAGACCTTTAAGATCAAGTCCTGTCATTAACCTAATACTGACAAGTCCTCGACTAAACCATATCTCTGAGCATATTAAACATGATCATCTTTTAAATCTTCTCTTTGCAAGAACCTGCAGAACAGGGCAGATTCCAGTAGCTGCTTCCCAGTTAGCCTTAGTGCATTGCAGCTGCCTCCTACGTCTGGAGGCACAGCACACATGAGCAACAGCTTTATTGTCAGTGATGCATCTGCCGCTTAAATTTGTCCTGTCTCGGTTGCTGTTACCCATCTCTAGTTCATCTCAGCCTTCCCTGCTCATGTTCAGTAATGATACTGAACCTCAGGGCTGCCTGGCCCTCTGCTGCAGCACAGGCCTACCACAGCTGCTGAGGTGAATGGGAAGCACACAGCAGCTCCTTCCCTGGTACAAAACAAGCAGACCATACAGCTGATGATGATCAGCAGAAATGCACCCTGCACACTTCCACCCCCTACCAGCCCTACCAGTTTGGTGTCCAAGTTGAGCTTTACTGGGAGTGGGCGAGCTCAGTGGTAGGCTGTAAGCGGCTATTCCTCTGCAGGAGGTTCTGCTGGCCCACGTCCTGTGCTCGTGGCTTAGTTTCAGTTTGCAGGAGCCTGCATCGCCTGTGCAGAAACTTAGGTTCCAAGACCAGCTCTTGCCCCATCTGCACTGTGGAAATAAAAGACTGACATGGCATTTTCTTACAAAACAGCAGAATGGTAACAGGGACACTACTGAATTATGAAACTGCCTTTAGCATAAGACATTAATATGCTAGTGACCTATGTCATCAGCAGCTCTTGGCTATTCACCCTATTTCCACAGCATTTTCATAGACAATAGGCAAGCAGACTACAGCATTTCTTCATAAAAGGACCTGTCCTTGCGCACATGCTAGTTCATCGTAAAGTGCGTTGTTTGGCATTGGCTGTGGACAAAAGCCAGGGTGAGTTTTGGAGCTGTGGTAGAAAATCAGCTAGGGATGCCTTTGATCTCATCGTATGTTGGAGCCATAGTTAAGAGACTACTCAGTTGTTTTAGAATAGTTAAGGTGTGTCATTGCTGTGCCACGAACAGCACAGCACTTAGAAGAGGTCTGCTGTGATGCAGGGTTTCACATGCTTGGTCTGAAGTAAAACCAGGCATTTCTTGCTGATGCCTGGGCCTGGCCTCTCACAGTTCTGCTTTACAGCCTCATTGCACACACCTTTCATTTTATTTTTAACACAGGAATGAGTTTAACAAGCTAAGTACCGGGGCCTGCCACCACTGCAGCTAATTAAGATCTACAAGAAGATACTGTCTAAGCCTTGTTTCCACAGTGGAAAGTAAGTAGCAGAACAAGACCAGTGTTACTGCTGTAGTCATACTGGTATATATTCCCCTTCAGGATGTTCATTCCAGAATAACTAGAGCAGTCTCGTTAAGGTAAGGGTGCTTTATTCCAAGTGACAGAAATTGATTAATAGATAAATTTCACATATAAATGTTTTTCTTAAGGTCTTTCTTCCATACCTCATTATATGTTCTGACATAGGATTTGTACCCAAAATGAAATAAAACATCTTAAGATGGTTTAATAAAAAGAAATAACTTAGAATAAAGAACTTTTCAAAAAAGCTGCAGGTAATGTTAGGTTGTATATACTCCATACTTCCCTCCAGGGGCAGCATCTTTAAACATGAATATGAAATGTAGCACGGGCAGATGATCTATTTCCTTAAATAAAAATCTTTGTCCAAAGGATTTATTTTTATTTTGCATCATAATTATGATTTCTATAGGAACATTAAGGGGACAGAATTTTACAATTCTAAATCAGTATTTGTCTTCATCAAGCTATTTTTGTTTTGTTCTAAGACAAGCAGTTTGTTGAACCCTTCTGACAGTGCACCGCTGTCTTCATCGTCACTAAAAGTAACCCAGTGACTGAAATCTTTCAAGCTGGAGTGTTTTGAATTTTCTGGAGCATGTGCTGGAGAAGTTGCTGATGCTGCCTGTGTGGAAAGAGGGCAGTTAGAATCAGGGTCTAGGTCCAAAAGATCGGTGTTCTCTGGAAGGGAGCTGGTATCTGAGAGCTGGGGACTCTGGCTGTCTGGTACAGGAGGGCCCTGCAGATTACCCATCAATTCTGTGGCACTTGGTGCCAGCTGCTTAGTTGTGTTGTTTTCTGGGGTGGCAGAAGATGTAGGAGCTGAGCACGCAGACCACGCAGGGGCATGAGCATCCTGAGTCTGGGGGCAGGACCCAGGATTGTTGTTGCTGGAATCGAACATTAACCCACTAAAAAGTGGGTTATCACTGCTCTGGAGAACTTGCAGGTGAAGAGCTGCAGGAGCAGATTTCTTTCTTCGTGGTGGCACCTTTGGGGCAAAGGAAGCGTTCACGGGAGGCAGGGCGATGGCCTCAGCCATGCTTGCTGAGGGGGGCTGCCCTTCGCTGCTCCCTCTGCTCTCCTGAGGCTTCCCAGGTTGTGGTGTTCTAGGTTTAGGGACTGGAGTAATCTTGGTCGGACTAAGAATAGGTCCGGCTTCTAGGCAGGGCTCTGGCAAGCCAAAAGGAGACTGTGCTGTCTGTTGGTCAAACTGCTCGAAGGTAGACATAGCCTGAGGGGAAAAAGGAACAAGACATTTGAGAACAAATTGAGTACCTTAAACTCTTGAGTCACTACTAGTGTAAATCTTATGGATGGCATCAGTGAGAGAAGCTAACGGTACTGGAAGAAAAACAGTAGAGAGAGGAGGGTTGACACCACAGTTTTTATACTGTACCTCCTTGGTTCTGTTCTCATGCATCATGCCTCGGACCAGCGTTCATCTACAGAGTGCTGTTTGAGGACAAGGATCCTAGAGCCTGTTTGCTCCCTGTATGAGAAATACATCTCCTTCTGACCCCACCTCTCTTTCACTTTATGATTTTGCTCCAGGCCAAACTAATACAGATCTGAGGAGTCATTTATTTGTTACATCTCTCTGCTGACTAATATTTAAGCAGGAATGCATAGGGAGGGCTAAATTAATAGGGCCATTAGCACATGCTTTTGGGTATGGGTATGTTCTGATATGTAAGGCTGAAGGACAATTAGCTTAAGCTAACCAAAGAAATGCATTAATGGCTCTGTCACGTCCTACTGAGGCTAGGAACTGAAGCTAAAAGTAAACCCTCAAAGTACAACCTAGCATATATTCGCCATTTAAAGATACATAAATCACTGGGAGCCCAGCTCAGATCAAGGGGGCAGGGGCTGCTTCAGATTTCTCTGTGACTGAAAAGCATTTTAACTGTTACTTTCCAATAGTATTAAAAGATAATATATAGGCTTTTTAATGCAGTCAAAATATCCAACCTATTTTATGATGGACATATGCCCTGCCACTTCTGTTGAGCTGCCCACATTTGATGGCATGCTTTTTTTACAATAGAGGTGGCTTGGGTAGGGGTTTTCAAGCACACAATTCCCATCTGAATTCACTCAGATGGAAGGAGTGAACAGAGTCAAAGTGAAATATTCCTGGAGGACATTTCATGTAACTAACGCCAACATAGCCATTCCTCTCAGCACCTTTCGGGAGCTCCCTGGGAATGTGGACAACAAACAAAATAATCAGACCACTCCTTGTTACTGAATGTTTAAAGACAGGGCACATGCTGTATTGTCTGGGCTGGTTTGTTTTTCCCATTTTGAATCTGCTAAGTAGAAATTGCACAAAGTCCACAACAGAAAAGGGCTGAATGCTTTTACAAAGGAAGGTAAGGCAGGAGTCCTAACAATTTAGGACAGAGCTTCCTAGCAGAGGTTCTGTCAAGGGAGGAATGTGAAAGGTTATATTTGTCTCTCTTGTACTTAAATTGCTTTCCCCATTAAATAATCATTTTAGCAGCTCTAGAGGTGAAAAGCTATTAACTCCTTTGTAGAGACCTGACAGAGAGACAAATTAAAACCACAGCACCTACAGGTTTGTATTTTTAAGAACCTGAGCTCTTGAGTAGAATCCAGAATCCAAAGTCAAAGGCTGAATTCCATTATAAGGTGCGTGAGAAAAGCTGGGTATTTCTGAACAGGACACAGAACATACTGATCAAGAAGCTGCCTCAAATCAGTAGAGAGCATACCACTCATAATGCAGCCGAAAGTAAACAACGTGATAAAGAAGGGATGAGTCTTAAATTCTGACAAGGTTTCGACAACCCAGAAGTAACAAAGACTAAGAGAATGGATGGACAAATAGAAAAGCTGCATGTGGCTGAGTAAGGAACTCAAGGCTCTTTTTCCACTCTGATCTGGTATACTTTTATGCCGTGGTGACTGCAATACACAAAATGATTTTAGTGCCTGCTTAGAACTTTAAATGACAGGACTTTGTACAGATTGTTCAACAGCCCACACCTCCCGCTATCATTCATGCTTTGTAATGGAGCCTAGATGCATTCTGCTGCAACTCTCTTACGTTTTCCACCTTGGCTTCGCTCTTTTGCAGAGGTACTGGCTTCTTTGTAGTTGGAACTTTGGGTGGCGGGCGATGGGGCACAAGCACTGGTCCTGCCTGTGACCCTTGAAATGATGCTGGCTTTGTGAGGCTGGGGACAGGTTCAGGTTTGGTGAATGTTTGGTTTCTATTTAGAGCAGGCTTTACTGCATCTTCCTGTAGTCCTGAAAAGCAAAAACAATTAATGTCTTGGCTTGATCAGAATGTAGCTTCACAATAACTTCTTTCACAGTTATGTTTCCCAAAATGTGCACGCCTAAACAGAATGTGCCCAGACCAGGCATTACATCTTTGTTACCAGCTGACAGACAGGCCAATGGCTTTACTGGCCCAGGCAATAAACACAGACCTTTGAAATCCTGTCACGTTTTTAAGAGGCAGTTATGGACAAACTCCCCTATCTGAAAAAAATTCATGCCAAACCAGAAGTGCTGTGCCACCATTTGGCCAAGTGGCTAAAACACTGGCTGAGACTTCAGGAGTACTGGACTCAAATCCCGAGTCTCCTTTTGCCCTGGTTTCCTTATTTGGATACTCAAGACAATGATAGCGAGGTGTTTCTTGTACCTGGGGAAGAACTGTAAAAGCCAACTGGCAGTCCAGCACAAGGGACTGAAAGTGATGCTGACTGGACTAATTTCCTCACCAACACAGACTGGAATGCTTAGTGTGAATTTCAAAATTAAGGGAGAGTAAATCTGACACAAAAACTAAATAGTACTCTCTAAGAAACAAACATCAAGATGCCTTTATGATATTTCTAATTAAATGGGATTATTCCAAACGGCATTTGGTCTATTTACGAATAAAAAGGGATGTTTTCCTCCTAAACTGAGAGCCTTGCAAACTCAGGTAGCTATCTTGAAGTCATACTGCATTCTTTTTCATTCATACAAGATCAGCAGAAAGAGTACTTGAAAGCCTGGAGGGTATATTCATACCAGCTAAGTTTTACTACCTAAGCTAGTTTCCTGCTCTAACCTGCCTTTGCAAGAAGCTCTTTTCTCAAGGGATTACATAGAGAGCCTATACACAGAGTAGCCTTTTAGCTTAGCTATTCAAGCTGCAGTGGTGCAAGCTTCTGTCTAGGCTACAACTATACTGGCTCTCCAAGTGTGAACAGAATCCAGGTTATTTCTCCCACAGCTGTATTTGCTCTCTAGGCCTGCCTGGAATAGTGAGCATGTACTAACTAGAGCGGCAAATATCCTTCATGCAACTCTGAGCTAACACAGGCACCATCCACTTGGGAAAAATCTCATCTTTATCTTTTAATTTTTTAGACTAAAAACCTGAAGTGCTCCCAGTAACAGATTCTACAACAAAATACACAACTCGAATCATCTTGGAAAAAAAAGGTTAATATTATCAAAACTGACAGAGGACACAAAGGACAATCTTGCAAGATTGTCGGCTTTCAGGGAAGTTTCTGAAGAGAAATACGTGCACCTGGGCTGTGACGACTCACACCTACAGTTTTCTTTAATTAAAGATTTTTAGAAATCAGTCAGAAAGCTGTGCTCACCTCCTTTAGCTTCCATAAGACATCTAATAGCTTCTTCTGCTTCCTCAGCTGTGGTGGTTTTGATCTGCTTGACATTGTACGGCTTACTTATTCCAGTCCGGACTTTAGGCTTTAAAAAGAAGTAGAGAATTAGTCATTTTGAGAAAAATTATTTTTTTGCTGTACACCTGTAATCTTACAGCTAAACTCACACATCTATACAGTTCTGGTTTTGCCAGTAGCTATTTGACAATCTATAAATCCTACAGAAATGGTGGGGAGTCTTTTGACAGACAGTACATCTTTGTTACCAGCTGACAGACAGGCCGATGGCTTTACTGCCTCAGCCAGACCCCTAGCCATCCCTTGTCCGATGCATTAGGGTTCTCATCCAACAAAGGAGGAGCTGGGAGCTGTTTCCACATTCCAGTCTAGGTCTACTCAGAGGGCTCACAGCCTTGCTAGCAACGGTCAAGACTTTTCCTCTATGCCAGGTGGGCAGAGGCATGGCCCATCAAAAAAGAGGTGAGAAAAGAATTAAAGCATCTTGTCATGGTGTTAAAAATACAAGTTAGCATCTGTCAGAAAGCAGCATGTGGAATAAGCCAACGGTGCCCTGATCTTGCACCTGGTTCATTCTCTTTCTCTCCCTTTGGCCTTTCTAATTCCTGGCATTTTAATAACATTTTTCAAGTGTCCAGCAGGTCCTATGATCTAGTATTACAGTACAAGAAGTTCCTCTTAGCATTTCCAGCTCAAGCATGTGATGGACTTCCTTCCTTGTATGAAAGGTGCTGAGTGTCTGCGGAGATGGGGGCGATCAGGACAATGCCAAGTGGCCACGTTGAGTGGCAGGACTCACCGGCTGCTGGGGGGCTCCAGGTAACAGCTTTGCTGTTGCCAGGATGGAGCAGGTGGAGTGGCTTCCTGGAGAGAGGGAACCATCTGAAGGGGACTTTTTGCCTGATGTTCCAGCTGAAAGAGGAATAAAAATGGCTTTTTACATCAAAGAGCTGATACAACATTTTATCTGCAACGGGGCATAACCAATGTGCCTTGAAATTGTTTGTGATAAACAGAAGAGACACTGTCATTCTCCTTGCCCTTCCAGGGGCAGACATATTAGGCAAGACCTTCCTGTAGGACAACGGGGACCTTGAGTCCCTCTGCTCAAGTGCCACAATCTAGGAAGAATGATGGGCTGAGCTGTTAATGGTCTAATCTAAGATGAAAAAAAAAATAAAAATCTCAACACAGAATAAAATGCTGATATCTTGAACTGTATCAGGAAGCAGTTTCCTCATTAAGTCTTGCTTTCATTTAATAAGCTCACCTGAGCATTAACATTGCATTCCCGATACAGAAGTACAGATACCAGTGTTGTCATTTCTCTGTAACAGACTCAGAAATGAATGGGAATAATTCCAAAGAACTCATCTTTCACTAGTGAGTCTGAGAGAACCTTTAATTTAAGACTGGAAAATACAGAGTAAAGAAACTGCAAGAAAAACTGTGATGTATAGCTTGTGTCATACAGACAGCAAAGATGATTATGCTGATCTAGCAATCAGCATTCATCCAGAAGCAGACACAAAAACAGGAGCAGCAAAGCACTGATGGCATCTCAGGTACACCTCAGAGCTTAGGTAAAGAGCATCACTTCCCCTTTGTGCCTCACTGAAAATCCTAACCCACTTTGCATTTCTTTCATAAAGACAAAATCAAGCAAGAAGTGCTTGCAAAGCAGGAAAGGACAAAATCTGTCAAGAACAAGCATTTGGTCAAAGCTTTTTAAAAGAGAGATCACAATTAAGTCAGGGAAAAAAAAACCAAACCAACCGACAAAACCAACACAAAAATGAAGGAAAATACTCAGTGACTTTAGAAGTCAGCAAACACAGCTACTGATATGTGTTTTATTGCCACAAAGCAGCCAGTCGACTCACTAATCTGAGTGATGAGTTAGTATGAAACCTATGATCCATTCCATCCTCACTAAAGGTGTGGAGTATCTGTCATCCTAAAACCCAAATTTCCCCTGTTGTTAACTGAGGCCACAGTCAGGCTGAAACAGACTGGGAAGCAAGTACAAGTACCTCAACAGCCTGACATTTCAGAGTACAGTATTACTTTCTTTGTCACCCAGAAATGGCAGGCAAAACTGTTCAGCTGGGGCCAACACAACATGCAAAAATGTTAAACTCACCAGGAGGGGGAGGCCTCTGTGGCGGCTGAAGCAGCCGAGGCCTGGTAGGAATGGACAGAGACCTGCTTGGGGTCCGGCGGTGGGATTCCCCACTTGCCTCCAGCTCCCTCTTCAAATCAGCCAGGTCTGTATCATCTGGGGAAATTTTAGAAAGGATCTGTATTAGGTGAGAGGCACCAAATCTGAGTGGTCAGGAGAGAGGCAATTACAAATGGCAAGTCTCAACAACATGACATGGCTCCTTTCACACTGTTTTGCTTTCCCTGAATGTCTCCCTGCTCCCGCTCCAGGAAACATCTACCCTTTTGTCAAACACCTCTCTCTGTTCTTTTCCAGTATTTATTGACTGTTTGGGCCGACACAAAGACAGCCTGCATCTGACTTCAGGGTTATTAGTCACCTTGCTAGATTCTGAGCTTTTCACAAACTTGGCAGCAACCTGCTCTCATTCAAACTGCGTCATGGCAGCCATGAGGAGGCTAGTCATGGTCAATCCCTTCTTCTTCTTTCCTGAACACAGGAATTCCCTCTGAGGATTAGAAAAACTTCCTTCCTCCGTACAACTGTTACTATAACAGAGAAAAATCAGTCTGAATGGCTCACTCATCACATCTCAAGCTTCCCAGCAACACCTAACAGGTACACCTGACTCAATCTGCTGGCCCTTGGTTGTACCTTACATGACTAGGCTATTACACAGCCCTTCATCCCATCTAAGCCTTTCTGACAGCTGTCGAGGCAAGAAGTAGGGATTGCTTTAGTCTCCCAGCCTGCTGAAGTGAGGGCTTTCACTTCAGTTCTCTCATCCCAACATGGCTGCCAAGCCATGCAGCTCTGTTCTTTTGGGCTCCAAAATCCACTGGGTTTAGTTTCATCCCTATGGTTTGGAGAGGATAGTGAAGGAACTGTGTAGCAGCAGTCTCTCAGGCATTTTTACACAAGTTCCTGTTTTTCAGAAAGCTGTGCTCTGCAGGGAATACTGAGCTGCCTCACAGTTTCCTGCTCCAGCAGCGGATGGCAGCTGCAGAGGCACAGCCTGTGATCTGCCCAACCCTCCCTCCCCCTTCTCTCTCCATTTCCAGCACTTCTAAGCTGCAGATACGGGCTCACTGGTAGGATCCAAGGAGTCACGTAGGCACCTAAATGCACAGATTGAAATTCTGTCAGTAACACTGCATACAAGTCAAAAAACAGCCCCCCCCACTCTATCCCTTCCCCTAAAAGGCTGCTGGTTTTAGACAACGGCTCCCAGGGACATCAGTTTTAAGAGGCTATGCCCTTCTCTGACCTCAGAAGCACATATATACACCCTTCTGCCCGTTACTTGTTTCCATCATGTCTAACACCAGCTATACAATCATCATACCTTCGATCAGGAATTACTCAGGCAGAATTAGAAGCTTACGGAGGCATCTGAAATTGCAGAGATTTTCAAGATGGATTGAATATGTCATATTTCGAGTTGTGTGAGATGATGACCCCTTCTTGACCTCCTTCAAACTATACTTTATAATCCCCATTTACTTTGTGGTATTTTTTTTGGAGAAGTGTTCATGTGGGTGAAAAGAATCACTGCAATTCTCTATAGTTTAATGAATCATCACACAGTAGGCTAAGAGGTGTTTGGAGGGCAAGGCATCCTATAATATGAAGTGATTGGCTTCACAGTATTTAATAATGACAGATTACTCCTGGCCTCAGAGATAGGTTTCTGGGTCTGGCCACACTGCATCCAGCCTACAACTCAAGGTGGGCAAGAAAGCTGCACATCACTCTGTTTGGAAAATCTGTCTTTGTAAACTTAGAAATTTCATTTAATCTTTTTGAACTCCACTTCTGACTCAACCTTTGAAGGTATTAAAGTTTTCACTTTTATGTCAGAAGACAAAGCGCTTCTGAGAGAGCACAGAAAGACAGCTACTGAATCACTTGCTGTCATGAAGAAGTGTTTAATATGTGACCCTGCCTGTCAATGCTTGGTCACCGCAGCATGTCCTGATCACCGCAGCATGTCCTGATCACATCTCAATAGAAGGCCACCACTGGCTTGGCTAGTTCTTGCTGCAGTTTTTATCTGAATTCTCTTCACAGCTTTATCTTTTCTTTACCAAGTCATTTCACAATAATGGGCAAACGAGCCAGGTGACAGGGAAAAAAAAAAGTAACACATTTAAGAAGCGCTGGAAGAAAGAATATCCCTGTTGTGTGGACCTCAACTTCTTCAGAAATAAATAAAACAGGAATGAAGGAGAAACTTCAGGCTTCTTTGAAGTAAGCCATTTGAACACAACAACCTCCTGGACTGTCCAGCTTACACCTGACTGCACTGGCACAGTTATTGCTCAAAGGACAGGGCCAAGTTGAATCAACAGGATTCCTGTGGTTTCATTTTGGTCTGGCCCTCACCAATAAGAAAATAATGGACATTTTTTCTTGTATACCCTGGTGCTGAACAACAAAGACTTAATTTCTCCTGACAGCATTTTTCAGCACTCCTGCCTTGCCCTGGGCTAGAGAGATGAAGGATCTAAGCTTTAGTATTTATATTACTGTCACGCCTGAGGGCCTCAGTTACAGTCACTAACTCAAGGGTGGTTGAGCATGAGCATGTACCAAAAAGATGATCCTTATCTTTAGAGGACCCAAATATAAATGATCAGGAAAATGGAGACGAAAGGAGAACAAACAACATACCTTCAGATCTTACTTTAAAGATTGTTGGAAATTTACCTTTACACAGCTGTGTGTCTTGACCAGATTTGTTTGAAGGATCTATGGATGTGAAATGTCCACAGTTCTCAGGCGTATCTTCTGCTGTGTCTCCTACTAGATGTTGACACAGACCATCATCTAAATAATCATCTTCATCCTCCACTATATCACCTGAATCAAAATATTGGATAACAAAGACTCAGTGAGCAAATGCATTCTGTCTCTCTCTCCTACCAATCCGTGAATTTAATATGTGTGTTGCACAATGTTCTGGTATAACCCATGTGTTCTATTACAGTTTCTTTCTATACAGACAACTGTACCATACATTGGAGTTGCTAATTTACGTTATAACACTAAATTGATAGGACGATGTGAGCAACAGTTCTCTGCCCAGGCAGTGCTGGGTTATGGCTTTCGGTTACAATCATCTTTTAAGAAGTGTGGCTTCATTACACATTAAGTTACCACTAATGGTCATATTGTACTTTCTCTGTGCAACCACAGTCAGCAAAGCAATTTCTCACAACTTAGCTTGGAAACCTGCTGCTCACCTTCTGAGTCATAGTCCAAACTTGAGAAGTCAAAGTTTTCTTCCAGAAGACAGGAATTTGCCGTGGGAGACATGGGGACAACACTGTCCCGTTTTCGAGCAATTTCGTCCTGAAGGCCCTTTAGCCAGTCCTTGGTCTTGGGCCTGATCTTCACTGCTCTGCCTCTGACCTAATGCAAAGAAAGAATTGTTTCCCCTTTGCCAAGCTACTTGACAAAACGAGAACACCTGAAAAGAACAAGCAAGTGCTGCCAGTGTATCATATAACTCCTCCAGAAACTGATACAACTAAACCTTCATTTCAGAAGTTCAATGAAAAGGAAGCACGATTCCTATCCCTATAACCAAGTTTTCAGCCTGTACCAATAGTTCTGAAAGAAAAGTACGTTGCTCTACAGCTCAAAAGCACTGCTGCTGCATGTGGGAAATACTTGAGAAACAGGCAAAACATCAAATATTGTCAAAATGGTACTGTGGCAGTAATAATGGTGTGGGAGGGTTCCATTTTTCAGTCGTTAGCTTCAAAACACAGAAGAATTTGCTACCTGATGTCATCTCTAAGAAGACCCTCTGCTCAGAAAATTCCAAATATGATGTACATGGAAAGTGTATTATCAGACACATTAAGACCACAGCTGCTTATATGTGTTGCTCCATGACATTTGGGGCGAGATGTATCCAAGGCAGCAGCTTCAGCAGGCAAAATTGCATCGGAAAGTTTCTGAATCAGGTTCCCAGCACCTTCGTGCATTATGCACATACAATTGTGCTTGGGTCTGCACTATAAATTACATCAATGAAATGAGCCAAATCAATAGATATCCAAATACTTAAGAAGAATGAGGGTTAAATCCATTACTTCAATGTTAAGTTTATAGCACAGCCCCACAAACAGTTTTGTCAGCATAAATGTGGGGGTTGATGAATTGTAGAGTACGTGCGTGGGAAGGAAGAGCAGGGGATGGGAAGGTAGACGCCTACTGCTAATGCTGAGCTTGCCATGGAGGCCGATGAATCATGTTGTTCTGGCTTGGTAGAAGGAGTTGATCTGATACACTTAAAAGAAACAAAAAAAAAATCTCCAAACCACAATTGTGAGAATGCTTTGGCAACAGTATAAAGTGACACGCAATCTCAGAAGAACTGCTTCAAGTGTCAGTGACTGACTCCATGTATTCTGTAGTGGTATCAGAGGTCAGATACTAAGCACTGCTTAGGAGCTCCAGGAAAAGTCACCTACTGCCCACCTGAAACTGAAATACTACAGTAAAAGCCTCAGCAACTGTGAAAGCTAAAGATTTATGAGCACTGTTTCTTCTACTTGCTTTAGCTAGAAATTCCACCACCTCATTCTAAGCAACCACTTCTGAGAAATCTGTTAAGGAATTATGATTATGGGTTTGACAGAGTCTTACTTTGACACCGTCTATATCCATAACACGAAGAGCTGACCTGCTGTCCTCAAACGTCACCAGCATCTGACCTCCACTGATCCTAATAAAAAAAGGCAGAGGAGAGAAAACAGTGCATTTTACTACAACATCAAATGAAAAGCCTTAAAGGCAAGCATGATAGTTTTGTAAAGCTATGTATTTGGTTTTAGTTTTATTTTCCTCACAACTCTATTTTTGGGGTAGGAGCAAGTGATCTATGAATCCCAGCTAGGCTCTCTCTCCCTCTCAAACTGTGACAAGCCATCCTATTAAAAAATAAGCAAGATGAACCCCAAAAGAAAGGAGAGACAGCCAGGAAATCCCAGTAAGTGCGAAGAGTGCTGTAAGAGAGCAGGCCTACTTGGAGGAAGTGAAGCAGGGCCTCAAGGACCTGCCAGCAGAAGCAATGCATGGAAATGAGGCCTGAATCTAAAGTGATGATTCACAACAAAGCCTCTGCTTTATGGTGCTGTACTGAATAAAATTCTCCACTCAGGCAAAAAAGCAGTTAGACTATTTCTTTAACAGGTTGACAAGAGGCAAAAGATACTCAAAACACTTGTATTTAAATTTCTAATGAAGAATTCAACATGCCGTTACAGGAATCCACCACACTACTTTCTAATACAAAGTGAATTCTGTCAGGACAAAAAGGGAATTTCTAGTCTGTGGTTTTTAACAGATGACACGCCATTTCAGATCCCAGACTCACCTGACCAGAACAACAGTCCCATAATCCTCAAATATTTGCATAAGCTCTGTCCGCAAGTCCTCAGGAAATTCATGTTTCTCTTCAGGTGTTGGTGATAGCAGATTTACCACTACTGTGGCATCCAGTGGTCCCTGGAAAGATGACACTTCCTGGAAAACACTCTCACGGGCAGCTTCATTAACTTGCTGAACTTCCACTTCTACAATAGCTAACACTGGCCTACATGAAACAAAGGAGAAATGCTTACTTAAAATTAAGATCAACCTCACCCAATAGGAAATGCTTATATGAAATTAAAACCAATGTCAAATAGTAGGACAGGTAAGAACTTAGTTGTGTGAAGGACAAAGACTGTCTTGTGTAACCTCTATACATCTATGATAATTTTTAATGTCATGATGTCATGATAAATATTTTACTAATGTTTTATTATTATTTAATTTAATATTTAATTAAGCTTGCAATACCTTAGAAGGAAGTTGTTATTATTATGCACGTTCTACATAGAGAGAGAAGTGGAACAAATTACTTCAGGTCTCACTAAAAAAAAATGAGCTGTGGCTAGCAACACAAGGCAGAAGGTCAGAGTCCAGAGGATTTCGTTTTTCCTGCAGGAAGATCATGCCTTAAGCATTCTTACCTATATTTACCAGCCCTGCATTAGTTGAATGTAACAATGAGGACACATCATAAGGGAATTCAAATAACAATTGCACATGGCACTTCTAGCAAACATACAGTCTAAAAATAGCAGAATACTTCACTCATTATCAAACAGCTGTCTTCCAAAACATCTACAGATTGGAAAGGCAGTATATTATTTTCTGTAAGACAAGGTCACATAAAGATGTCTTCTTCCAAAAACTCAGGACAAGATCTTCTTAAGTGCATAACGTGGCTATGTAGCAAACAAATGTCAATCCATCACATTATAAGCATTTCTTAGAACCACCTCTCTGTGTGTTAGACCTAAATAAAATTGAGAAAGCTGTCTAAAAGAGTATAGCGTGTCTCATCTCAGTGGATGCCATTCACATCCTCAGGTTTCCACTTGCACATACACACAAAGCAGTAACTGGGATGGCTTCTCTTCTACCTATGTCAAAATTGCTGCCTCCTACTTGCAGTAGGGCAGGCTCTGGAATACACATTACCAGAACGTATGAAAGCAACAATTTTCAGCAGAGCTAGAAAGGAATTGTAAAGGGGAAAAAAAAAAAACAACAAAAAAAAACTTCAACGTATAAAAAGTGTTAACTATTTCTATAAGCACAGTGAATCATATTGCATTTCTGTACGTCACATAGATGTAGCTAAGCCCTTTTTCCAGCACAAACCTTGGGAAAACCAACCTGCTGACTGTACTTAAAAAGCAGGTTTTGCAGTCAAGTTTACTGAGATAGAAACCCAATGTACAACAGCCATGTTTCACAGACTGCATCCTCAGGGGCCCACATAATGAGCGCAGGAGTTCCACAATGCTTTGTGGAACACAGCAATGTCAAAGCCTTGACACAAAGAAATTGATTGCAGGAGGCACGCTCTTCCGTTGCTGGAGGAATACGGAACAGTCCTTGGATGTGAGAGCACCACGAGAAGCACAGAGCCAGCTACTGTGGATCACTGAGTGGTGCTATGAGGAACAGTACTGTAGCATTTCCATAGGGTGTGCAAGTGGTGAGACAAAGATTATCCAGAATGCAAGGGACCTTTCATGGTGTATTTATTGCAGAATTTGTTTTAGAGAAGTGAAGTGGTCACAAGTTTAACAAAGAAATGTCATTCATATGAAGTTAGTGACATGGACCAACCAGAGGCACTGGGCTGTATTTTTTCCTCCTTCTCCCTCCTCCATTTCTAAGGGAAGCCCAGAAGCCCAACAATTCCCTACTCTGAAGGTCACACCTAGCCCAGTGTACATGGCCTACACTTCTTCAGGCCACACAGTCCCAGCCTCCTCCTCTCCCACAGCAAGCTGAATGGGAGTCCATCAGAGCAGCGTGTCTTGGTATCGGAGCTTTCCAAAACCAAGCAACAGAAAGTCCTCGGTTTTCTATAACTGTTACTGCCACTTATCCTACCCTTGCTGAGACCACAGTGTAGCAGAAATCAATACAGAACCATAGATACTTGCTACTCTGGTATAAAACCCACCATGAGGGGGGGAAAAAAACCCCATCAAACAGATACTGAATACACAATAAGGGTGTAATTCCTGTTACAACCAGGCTCAGTCCCTCACCTCTGAAGCTGTAATTCAGTATGACACATTCTAACCTAGCAGCTCTTTCTCCAATTATTTGGTTAGGACTTTACCTGTGGTCAGATGCTTGCAGCTCTGCTCTCCCGTAGTACATCAAGGCACCAGGGGTCCAGGTGTGCCTGATTTTAGTTTCAGCACTCAGATCACTGTCCAGAAGATTAATCTCTCCAGCTATGAAGCACAAAACACGATTTACAACTCACACAAAGCTAGTTTTACTAACAGGTAAAAGCCGTTTTATTGGGATGCACTTCACAGACCCTAGTAATGGGAGGCGGCGGTTTTTTGGTTTTGTACATACCATTCAAAGAAGAGCTTGGATCCTAAAAGATTTACAAGTTAGAGACTAGGAAAAAAAGTACAGAAAGGACAGGGAGTGCAACAGAGATCACTCCAAATAAGATACCTGCAAAAATGGGTAACCTGAATGTCACCCAATCAATTACCTGTAAAAACTGGGTTGACAGAGTCATATTAGTATTTTTTCCTCCTGCCCTATTATTAAGCATAGAAACAGACACCGTACTTGCAAAATACACTACAAACCTGAATAATAAACAGCTACTGGAGAAATAATACACAAGAGATGGGAGAAAGCAAACCAATGCAAATTTGACCTCCAAATGCTTCTTTGGCAATGCTTTAAGATGACAGAAAGTGCTCCAGACATTATGCCAGAGTGAAGGATTGTGTTGCTGTCTGTAACAAGAAAGTTTTTAGGTCACTGTCTGTGCTAATGGAGAGCTATCTCTTTTCTGTGGTGTTGAAAATGAGTTAATATGGAATATGGCGCTTCGCCTAATGACTTGCACTGGGGCTACACCTTCTTCTCAGAAGGCAAATAGTCCTCTATCCTATAGCAGCAAAAAGAAGCAAGGCAAAATAATTAGAGCCGAGAGGCAGAATAGCCTTGCCACCAGCAGTAAAGGAGTAGTGAACTAATTAGAAAAGCTTTGCAAGGCTGGGAAGATGGGTGAACAGACAAGGGGTCAGTTATAACCCCACACAAGCTAGTGGTGGGAGGCCTACAAGCTCTAATGAAAGGAACCTGCCTCAGCTCTTGCAGACCAGCTATATAGGTCCTACGTTCTGTGTATATTCCATCAATCAAAGTCCTCCCAGGGGCAAGCCTTTCCATTCAAAATAAGGAATATGCATTGAAAATGCTGAGGGGTTTTCTTTCTGTTAACATGAAAACAGCCAGCACAAAACTGCTGTTTTAACTTCCTTATATGTCTCATATAGTTTTTCTTTCCTAGATTACATCTCTATCAATGGTTTAAACTTCTCATGTTACTTTATTTTTCATTTCTTAGATTGGAGTGAGTAACTCTTGTATCACATTGACACCTACTCTCTGATTGCCCTAGTTTTGCTTTGTTGATTTTACACTTCCTTTACTCATGGTATGACTTGAATTCCATGCAGTAGTTCCCAGGCGTGTTAAAAACCACATCTGCAGGCACAAACCAAATTACTACTCCAGCGATTACACTTTTAATATGAATTTGTTCAGATAGATATACCTGCAGACTGAAAGAATGGTTATGAAAAGTGTCCCTGGATACAGAGAGAAACACTTTCTATTTTGTAATGGTAACTTTTGAATAACAAGGGAACACAGTCCTTCTGTTGTGCTGGCCACTCATGATCTCAAAGTACTTCATAAGTGCTAATTAATTAAATCTCCCTCAATTCCAGAAACTAGTAGAAATATTCTTAAGAATATTTTTTGCCTTATCAAGGCAAAAGAAGTTACAGAAAAGTGCTTATACGCCTGAGGACAACAGTTATAACAATCTATCCATTACAACACGGGAACTTTATGTGGACTAGTGATCCTCTTGAAAAGTAACATC
This sequence comes from Actenoides lindsayi, assembly GCA_025331215.1. Lineage (NCBI taxonomy): Eukaryota > Metazoa > Chordata > Aves > Coraciiformes > Alcedinidae > Actenoides > Actenoides lindsayi. Next base: position 40,285 of record WTSP01022267.1, on the reverse strand, counting down.
ATAATTTCTAGATTGCTACAGCTGAATTGTTTTCAGTTCCTTAGTGAGCTCCCGGTACCTTTTCAATCTGTAGTGTGAAGCCTTTGTTCACAAGCTCAGGATCAAAGGGTTCTCCAGCTCAGCAAGTTATTCCAGTGAGGCCGAAAGAACATCCACTTGAGTAAAGCTACTGCAATTTGACTAAGTCTACAGAACACATCTAAAGACAGCTCTCAGCCCGGAACTAATTCCCTTCCTCACCATTCACTAGATTAAATCCCCTTTTTGTGGGTTCTGGATGAAATCTAAAAGAACTTTCAGGAAAAAAAAAGGTGAAAAGATCCCACGCACCTGTTTTTTCAAAAGGCAGTTTCTTTCTCCACCAAAGGACTCTGTCAGTCCAAGCTGGGGTTCTACACTTATCACTTGTATCATAAGCCTCTGAGCCAACGTCATATTTGTATGTTGGTCCAAAATTAATAGTCCCTTCATGGAAATCTTTAAAAATCTATGAAAAGAAATACCATCTCTTTGATTAAAGTACAGATGAGGTAGGTGCTACTGTGACATAGCAAGTTCCTTGCAAACAAACAACATTTTGATTTCTAAACAAATTAATACATTCAGGTACTACAAACAAAGGTCTGAAAATGCCACTTTTCCACTTTCTCAAGGACTTAGCCTAAGCCAACATTCAGGTATTCAAGTAAATGAGACACACTGCCTTACTTTTCCACTGGATTTTTGCTGTTGTAGTTGATCAAATTCCAAAAGTGTCTTCCAATCTTGACGTTTGAGAAAATAAAAGACTTCTTCATATGTCAGATCGATGCGATAGTTAAAATCGCCACACCAGAAGACATAGTCATGTGAAAACACACTCCGCCCCTGGTTAACAGGTACAGAATGTTGTTAATATTAAATCAAATTCATGTAAACATAGTTTAAACGCACTGGAACATACAACTCAGTCTCTCTGAATTTATAAGTGCTGGGCCTTCTTGACACATTCCATTCATTTAAATCCATCTTGTGCTAAAATGGAACGGTTCTTTCTCTGTCTTCTGCATCCCACTGAGCTGGATTTTGGAAACAAGAGAGTCAGATTCTGACCCCTGTTTCCTGATGGTACGTCTCAGCTGGGACTCCAGCCTTATAGTCACAATTTGGCTATCATTAATATTAAAAATATATATTTGTTTCCCTAACACATTTCACAAACATATATTTATGCACTCTAAATATAACACAAAGTGTGGTTCTGGTGCCAAGGCACATTCAGCAATAAAGGTCCCGAGTAAGAACAAGCTCCAAATTTCATCTTACATGCACGTCATAGTTCTGTAAATGTACTGAGATAGAACATCAAGAAAAATTCACACCAATTCAGGTTTAACAACCTATTTTCTAACCATTTTTGGTGGGTTTGCATTTGTTTTGTGTGTTTTTTTAATTCTTGCTTGGGGGGGGGGGGGGGGGGGGGGGGGGTTGTTTTGTTGATCTTTAAACC
>WTSP01022267.1:0-38696 GCA_025331215.1 Actenoides lindsayi | reverse complement strand
GGGGGGGGGGGGGGGGGGGGGGGTGTGTGTTCAGTTAAGCTCTAAACCCCTCAACCCCTGAGATTTGTAAAGGAACCCTTCCAGAGCTGTGACTGTCACAGCACTAGAGGGCACTCTTTATATGCAATATACACGCCAGGTACGTTTAACTATTGTAAATGTAAAGGACATAAAAGAGTTAACGAGGTTATTAGAAGGAAAAAACCACCATAAGCACATCTTTATGGCCATTTGGAACAGAAATTCTATGCAAGACTTTCAGATTGTCAGTATTAGTTCCTACATAAAACAACTGATTGATATGCTGTATGTGCCAAGCCTCTAAACCTTGCAAACAACAGGGAGTTAAAATTTTATGCTTTGTGACCTAAATGCCATTTTTTGCTGACTAACTAGAATACACAAATCGGTCCATTCGCTCCCTGGTTTAGGACCTCTCCAGAGAAGACTGAGAAAGCAAGCATTGTGGAAGTTAAAGCAACAATCATTAAAGGAAGCAAAAAAGCACTGCTACCAAAACCCATGCGCTATCTGCTGGCCCAAGGAGCCAAGTGTGAAAGATAACACCAGGGTGACAGATTTCACACCGTTTAGGGGAAAAGTTATACATACAGACCAATAGTGCCTCCTTGCCAGGTACTGAGAAAAGCCAGCAGCTCCTTGACAGTGACACATTCATGAGGACAAAATGAAGGGAACAGAAAGTACTGTATCAGTGACCAAGAGCTGATGTATCATACCTGAGCAGGAGCAGATAAAGCACTGACATACTGAGTGGCACGGATGGTCTTTTAGGAACCCATGCTAACTACTGCCAGCAAGAGCTGTCAATATCAAGCTCTCAGTCACTTAGACCTTATCCATGTGAACTTACAGATTTGTCAGTGAAGTTGCACCATTCTCAAAGATCAACAGGAAAACTGTTCGAAGGTGAGGACTTTTCAAGCAGCAACTATATTTTTTGAAAGGTGCAGAACTTTTGTAAAGCAAGTGCCATGCTGGGTGGTATCCGGTCTCCTGTGAAATGTGCTTTTTCTTTCAAAGACAGCCCGAGACCAGCTTTCATAATGTAAAGATACAGCCTTTATCCCCAATGTTTTTGCACAAATACACCTACACTTACCATTGGGAAGCTGAGTTTCTGTGTGATTTCTTTATAATCTTCATTCCTCTCTTTCACCTGAGTCTGTCCAGCAGTTAAGTGACTGCATATAAAGCAGAAACTGGTACTGTATAACTGAAAACGAATGCTCACTGCCCCTTTATTTCCAGCTTTTCCTCCCATTCCTGTCTTCACAGTGTCTATTGCTACATCCCTGTATTTAGGTTAAAAAAAAAAAAAAAAAAAAAAAAAAAAGAGAGAGAGAGAGAATAAAGGGTTGTGGGGGACAAATGTTAATTTAACTTTGCAACAGAAAGAAAAAGCCAGTTTACATTGTCATGCCTTCTCCCTGCCAGAAAGCTGGCTGGTTTTAGGCACCATCTTTTACATTGCAAAGTTTCTTGATGATGTTCATATACTTACGTTTCAAATTAAGTATAATACAGCAGTATTGCTTGCATTGTTTCAAAGGGACATTATTTCTGAAGTATTGGGAATTTCTACAGAATATACTTTTCAAGTTTATCTCTACCATGGTCTTTAAAATAGTGAAAATAACTAATGTTACTATTACATTTCCTTTTACTTTTGAACATATGGGAATTTGCTTCTCAGAGAGTTAACAGTTTAATTAGTGTTAGTGTTTGTGAAATCCAGCTTCATGGTTGTTGCTGGATTTTTCAGTCAATTAAAGAGCAACAGATCATAACCCATAATTTGTTAAATCATATGCAATAAAATTGATGATAACCGGATACAACTATTTAACCTAACTCCTAAAAAGAGTTCTGTACTGATGACAAATTGCTTAGGGTTGTTAATTAGATAGTATTTCAATGTCATGATTAGCATACACTTTACTACAGAAAGATGACTTGGCAAAGCAAACCACCTGCTCACAGGACAATTTCTCCCAGATAGCCGCTCTACCCAAGAATAAAGCATGCCTGTCTGATAAGTTAATGATGAGGTCTTTGTTGTAACCAACTTTAGCAACATGTACGCCCTTCACAGTGGAAAAAAAAATAAATTGCTTTCCAGATAGAAATCAAGCAGATTTGGACTAGAATATTATTGGATTTAAGCAAGAGGCAGGCAGAAAATTACTAAGTCTTATCTGAGTTATTGTCCGGCATTCGTGATCTGAATGATGCAAGATGTTACATGCTCTCTTCCCGCCAACCCCTTCATTTTCTTCTCTCTTCCTGCCCTTCCCTTTTGTATCTTTCCTCACCCTCTTTATTTTCCTCTCTTTTCCCAACTGCAGAAAACCAGCAGAAGACATCCTCAGGGAGGCAAAAGAGGACCATCAAAGTTTTGTATGAAAACATGGAGTTTAAGGACTCTAAAAAGAAGCATGTGTTCAGTCTTTTCACTCTGAGTTTTCCCTTCCTGCTGCCTGCCTATCCAGCTGCTGACTAATATTTAACTGATTTGCATTCATGACAAAGGTTATGTTGAGATAACCCACTGTACATTCAACTGTTTGAATTTCATCAATCCTTTCACTGCTGTATAAGCTTCAGTTATTCTCTCATTTTATTTTTCTATTCTCTAACTTCTTTCCTAATCTCTTCAACCTCAGTAAGCACAGAAGCCTGTTTTTTGCACTTCTGATCATTTTTGTTCTCCTTTTCTAGACACAGGAAAAACTACACAAACATACAGGTTGGGTCTGATTACACACACGTAACACATAGCAGCACATTAGCATTAAGTGATGAAATTTGGTCACTAAAATCAAACCTCTCTCTTCTCCTCTGGTGTTTCAAAGGGCTAAATCCAATTCCTAGCAGTCCGAGAGGAATTTTTTAAATCATGTTGAAGAAAAATTGCTGGGAAGGCAGCCACGCAAGACCATCGGGGTTACCTGGATTGCATTAGTCTGCCTAGCCTACAGCACTTGATGTTGCACAAGCTCTGCATTGATCTTCTCAGTACGTATGAGAACAGAGAGAAGAAAGAGGCAGGTTTTGCTATTTTAATCACAAAATGCAGTGGCCAAATAGTGCTCCTAACATGGCACTGGTTGAATCACTCTACACTTAAAGGTCAGACAGGTTCCCAAAGATTAGCTTTGGCTTATTATTCATTTCCTACCATTTACACTTAGGCTGCATAATTCTTGACCAGAGGAAAGGCATTTTAATGCAGATATCCCTGTGGCTTGGTAATATTCTAGGGGTAAGAGGACTTTGGTCTGTCACCAGGGACACCTGTGCTAGTGAGTGGAGGACACACAGTCCTGCAACTTCCTGGCTAGGCATATAGTTGTGGTTCTTGTGACACCTGGGAGAATCAAACACTTAATGGGCCCTTATAGCTCTCAATTCTACAAGATGGCAGGGGGCACAATTAGCTCTTTCCCCCACCCCCTTTCTACCTTTTCCACCTTTCTTTTCAGGCCTGGAACTAGCCCTGTTTCCATACGGAACTACTAAGGAGAGGGTTAGAAAGTAAAACCTGCCCTTTGGGCAGAGGCAGATATTTGCCTTCACTTGGTGCTCCAAACACTTTGGGACTTACTTGCTCAAGTCATTCCTTTTCCAGAAGGACAGCACCCAAACATGGTGTTACACCCTGACTGCCCACCTGGAGCATGACCGGCTTCTCAGCTGAACTGGAGGAAAATACTGGGGCTGCCTGGTCTTTGTGCTACCCAGGAGGATAGACTCCAGTCTACTGCTGCCTGGAAACACGTGTCTCTCCCACACTGAGCAGAGACCAGAATCCAGATTTCCGTGATTCCCACCAAGTCAAAAAATCACTCCCACCCTTTGCAACCACACTCCAACAGTAAATGTTACTGAAGACACGGGATTTTTTTGTGTGTTGTTTGCTTGTTTGTTTGTTTTTGGGGTGGGTGGTGCTGGGTTTTTTGGGGGGGTTGGGGGTTTTTATTTTGTTTGGTTGGTTTTTTGCTTTGTTTTGGTTTGTTGGTTTGGGGTTTTTTTGGTTGTTTTTCGGGGTCTTTTTTACCTGATGAAGGGGACGTGATACGGTCGTACAAAGATGAAAAGGCAAACACCAACAAGCTGTGCTGATGTCAGCTGAATGTAGCGATGAGTCCTGGAAATAGCTTTTTGAAGCTGCTCTCCCCACGTTTTTCTATTCGTTGTACTGGAACAAACATAAAATCATTTAATGGAATCAAAACAAACCACATACTGTCAATAAAATGAGCAGAATAACTGGGCCTTAGGTTTACAGACATCCCACTAGGCTATAGAACTGGAAGTGTTGTAGGATGCATAGGAGAGATAGATATCATCTCCTTGTGAGCCAGCCCAAAGTTAGCAGGGTCCGTGAGCCCAGGCACAGCACACAAACACAGTTATCCTGCTTCTGGACACAAGAGGAATTTTGTCTACTATGCTTAGGAAGATCCATACTCACATGACATTTGATACCCCTATTCACTGGGGATAACCAGAAGCTGACTGTCATAGTCATAACCATAAAAAAAAAAGAGAAATCTATGTCAATCTCATGACTTGTAAGATTTCTTGTGCTCATAGTGAGGAGGAGATCTTCTCTGGATCTTCTTTGACTAGGAGATGACTGGTTAACCACAGTTGTTGGCTATTCTTAGCTGAAGGTTTGTGGATGGGTACATATACCTTCACTTCTGCAGATCTAGCTTTTTCTTATCTCCAAAGTCAACTGCTACATGCAGATATAGCAGTAGCCCAGCACTGGTGTTAGCTTGTTGTTCCCAAAACAGACAACTAACTAGCCAGCCTGATGAATCCACTTTGGAAACATTATCTTTGGGATTCCACCCTGATTCAGATTCGAAAGGACTAGTATACACAACAGCCTTCTGAACATGCCAAGCTCAGGCTTTGCCTTTAACTCCTTCTCTAGCCATAATTTTCACAAGTACAATTAGCCACAGAGCCATTTTGTTAATTTCAGAATACCCTTAGAAATGCAAATTACAATTGTAATCACTGCGCACATTTTTCCAACATCAGACAGGGGTTTAAGGCCAAGTGTCAAATCAATGTCAGCCATCAGAATTCTTCTTTGCCAACATAAAAACTTAAGAGACTTAGAAAGCACAGTGTATTCTACTGGACAGAAGTTCACAGAGAAACATCACTTTTGACACTAGTGCCACTTTTTAATGGCAAACGCGTTTCCAGCTATGATTACCAGCAACAGACTTGGAAGGAAGTATTCTGAATACCTGACCATAAAAAAGAACAACTTGGAAGCTTTTGTTTGGCTGGTTCCTTGGGAGATAGGGTGCTCTTTTAGGATGTTTGTTTGGTTTTTTTAATTTTTGTGTTTTGAGTTGTGGGTTGGGTCTTTTTTCTAATTTGGGTTGGTTTTTTTACCTACCTGGCATTCACAATATTCCCTGCACTTAATTCAACCATCTCTTCAAATCCCACTGCAAATATGTCAGGAGGGCAGCTATCATCATCTGTTGGCAAAAGGAAAAAGTCATATAAGAGTTACTATTTTGTTTTTTTTCTAATGACTTGTTTTCTAATTTTTGCCAGAGATCATTCCTGTAGTTCTATCTCGTGTCTTCCCTGCCAAGCTATACATATTCATAGCTCCTTTAATCTACTCTCACAAAACAACCCCTGCAGTTCCTCAATTTTTTTCCTGCTTTTCTCCCACCGGTTGGTCTCCATATCTCTTCCAGGATGCAGTTCAGAACAGAGCATTATATGACAGCAATATTAAGATGAAAAAATATTCAACGTTGTCTCTCTCTCCCCTACCCCACTCATCACTACAGCCACAACATCTCACTACCCACCATCTTTCACTCATCATTTTACCCCACATGCTTTTCCTTTTGACACTGATTCCTGTGTAACTGAACTCACTGTCCACACACCACTATCCCACCTCTATCTCAATGCCTTTAATACACTTATCCACTAGTTTAAATAAGCCTCCAAAGCTGCTTCTGATCTTCTTTCTTCTGAGTCCTTCTTAGATTACCCATACTTGAGGTTAGGTTAGGTCACTCTAGAACACAGTGACCCTCCCTTCCCTGGACCAGGCCTGTGGATATTACCCCAGTAAAACACCAAAGATCAAATGCTCCCATTCAATAGTGTGAAGCCTATTTGTTGACCCATCAGGGCTGTCCATTGCCTAAAGGCATTTTGGTTTGGTTTTTTCACCATCATACTGACAAAGTAACAGTAGCTTAATTCAACATGAAGACCTAAGTAGTAGATAACCATAGGAATTTAAATCATTATCTGCCTCAGAAAATAAGAACATAAAGAAAATCAAAATACGCAGCAACTCTCTGTAGACCCAAGAGTGAAACTAGCACATGATAGCTAGCCTCTTTTACTGGCTTAACACTGTCACACCTGCATTTCCCATTAATAATACTGGACATTTGTCTTTCAACACCCATTTGTGTACACACTGCACTGACATTAACACAAACACAGACATTTTCATGGTCATACCCTAGCTCTGCCCATCGGCTAAGTCAACTCTTTTCCAGAAACTGCTCAGACCTATCACATTATGGTTGCCTGCACCATGTAGTCCTGTTCCTCTGGTTCTCCCAGGGAAAGGCCTGACAAGGCTAGTACATGACAGGCTCTCAGTAAGTTTTAATATCATGAGCACAGTCATGTGCTAATACATCTAAACTGTTTCTGAAGCAAACTGGACCAATCACCCACCTAAGCTGCTCAGAGTACAGTGGTCTGCACTTAATCATGTATCAATGCACTCAAGCACTAAGGCTTCAAATGAGTTGAGGAACGAATTCCTGAGCTTCAAGGTTAGGTACGGGACTATCCCGGTGATGCCTGCATGGAACTAAATGTTCCCCTGTAACAATGAAAAGTACAGGTTTTGCCTAGTTTTGCAACCACTCAATTTTTAAATGACAGAACATTCAGTTTTCATTTTCCTTAATAAAATCTGTAAATCAATTACAATACTTGATCTTGTTCTGTAAATAAGAATTTCAGCAGCCAATTTAAGCAAGCCAAGAGCACAAGAGCTTTGTATACTGCTAAAAAAAGGGAAATTGCCTTCAAAAAAATCTTTTTGTCTGCAGGCTTTGCTAGTCACAACATTTCCAGACAATCTCAAGAGTCCAGATTGTACAGATATGTTTAGCTCCAGATAAAGTCCAAGGAGACATTCTGAAGGCACCTACGCATGTAGCTTCTGCTCACAATGAACAACAAAGAACAGAGATATGGACGAAGAAAATGAAATATGGGATGCAGAATATGCAGATACACCCCACAATGGCATGAAAGACCTCTGAATTTCAACCTGCTGAAGGTTCAAAACAGTCACATGGTATGGATACAGGAGTTGCTCTGACTGTCAGGAGCCCTTCACACACCAATCCACCATGCACTGCCTTTGAAAGAACAGCTGGTCAAATCTTGTGCCCCAGTTCACTCTCTCTAGAGATGCCAGCAAATATCGCTTACACATTTTGGCTGTGAAAACTTACCCTGAAATTCAGAAACTCCAGAGAGCTTGGGAGAATCCAGCAGCCAGTCTGTCAGCTCACTGGTGCCAAGGATGTTGCTTCGAAACTGCTTTCCCCCATTCACATTCCAGGTCCCCGTAGCAACGCGAACACGCTTGAAGCTTGTGAATTCAAACTGACGCTCTGACATGGCCTTCAAAATACTTGGAGTTACTGATGGAAGAGGGGAGAGAGGAAGAAGGTGTATAAAAGAGGAATGTGCTGTAAAAGGCCTACGGACAGCAGGAACAAAGTCGCTATGAAATAATGACACTACACTAGCAGCCACAAGACAGAAGCTAAGGGGTAACTCCAGTGGCAATAACTACAAGATAGCTGGGGCTGACATAGGCAATTTCTCTTCCAGAAAATGGGGACCCTCTGAAAGCTTGTGAAGGGCTGGTAATACACTTTCAGCATGTTTTCCTGCACTTCAAGTAATACGCAAACAAATTCTCTTTCCTCCCTTAATCTTTTCAGTTTAGCCTACAGCAATCCAGCATGGCACAAGTTATGACTCAGACTGAAGTTCTAAGAAATTTAGAGTGTGAAGGGAAAGATGGAGAGCAGCACAGAGTCTCACATCAGTCCAAAATTGGCACTGATGTGGCACTCTAGCCTGGAACTCCTCAGCAGTGTGGTTTTTTTCTGTGAGGTAACTGTAATCTTTAACTACCTGATTTACACTGGCAGTCAGGCCTAGAGAAGGTATCTGTATTTTCCTTGTGGGCCACATCAGGGAACAGCCCCAGGATTGAAGTGGCGCTGAATGGTTCAAGCCTATTCTGTTAAAATCTGATAGTTCTCTGGAGCAAACTGACCACCTCCTACTGTCTGTGGATTCAATTATCCTGTATTTTGTACACAAGTATATTCTCAGAGAGATTTAAGTTGGTTTACTCCAGAAGGGTGTAAACAAATTTGTGTATGTTGTGGACTGTCTGGGCCCTGGAGTAAAGCAAGGAATGAAGCAACATAACACAAACGTGCCTTTGAAGATCCAAATGGTGAAAAGCTTGTGTAAGCTTCAGGCGAAAAATAAGGAGATAAAAAAGTCTGAGCTCAAGAGACCTCCTCAAGACAAACTCAGACAGGATCAGACTGAGAATATAGCCCTAAAATCTTTCCCTCTGGTCCAACTCTGCTAAACTGTCAGAGAAGATCATCGTCAAAGAGCTGACAAACATACTCGGAAGTCCAAAACAAGATATAAGAAATAAGCACAGTGGAATTAAAACACACAGAGTTGTACCATGGTCACTCAATGGCAGTGTTTTAAACAAGATTTGTGCAGAAGTATCCCTTATTGAGGTGGGTTTTTTTTTTCCCAACGGGTACAATTGTTTATATCTGACAGCTAAAAACGGACACAAAAGAAAAGTGAAGGATTTACATTGGTCTTACCCAGCGGTGCAGTGTGGTCCATGAGCATCTTGCCTTTGTCTGCATATTCTTCACTGAAGAAGTCACCCATGAGCAGCAACTCGATGGCTTCCTGCTTTACCGCATCAAAGAAATTCGACTGAATGGTGCGAGACACAGAGCGGGCGCCATCCTTGAGCTTCCCAACCTACACCAGACAGCAATCATCAGTGCAAGTGACACTGAAGAGTAAATCAGACATCTTTTTTTACTTGCAAGTAAACAGTTTTGTCACTTTTCTTTACCTTTTGCTTCCCCTCAAGGGCACGACTGCCAGTAAATACTCTGCTCAGATTATGACCGTTGAGAGTCCACATCACTTTGTAGGATTCCACAAAGCGCTCAATTATAGATTTAGAGTTCAATCCAAGGCTCTCTAATTGAGCAAGCAGGATCTGGATTAGATACAGAAGGAATAAAAAAAACAACAACGCTGTTCTTAAATGCATTTTTGCTTTTCATCCTCAGCTTAAGTATTCCAGCCAGCACCACTCTGTACCATAGAGCTGGCAAGACAGACTTGTATAACTGATGCTTATGCCCTCTTTCCTGTCTTTCTCATGGAACAGACAATGTATGGAGTACAGACATCCACAAAAGGTCCTGTGACAAACTCACCTCCAACGCAACGAAGGACTGTACGCTATTAGTACGATTCAGGCAGTCCAAACAATTCATTCGAAAAGTACCTGTCTGCAGACTTTGGTAACCAAACACAAGAAGAGGGGGGGGAAAAAAGGCACATTTTAAAATAACATCTGGATATGTGTTGATTGAACAAGACCTGAATATACCAACCCACATTTTGATGGTGCAAGCACACTGTGCACAATGTATTCCATTAACATGTCTAATTACCTGACTACATCTCCAACATTGTATTAACAACTCGATGAACTGGTCATTTTGAAGATTCCAAACAACAGAGATGCAGTCAAAACAAATAGTCTATTTAAGCACCAAGACTACACTTTGTCTCAAAATTCTATTTCAAGACAGTCTCACATTCATGGTCCAAACACAGCAAGAAAACTAGGAAGGCAAGGCCAGGTGATACCTGGCTATGCTGGGACAGAAGGGCAGGGACACTCACCGTGGACTTACATTCTCGCCCTTTGTGAAGATTCCAAAGTCTTCCCAGTGCAACTTCAGCTGAGGCCTCAGCAAATTTTCCAATTTCTCAGTTTTCCCACCTTTTGCAAATTGGTGGTAGTCAAAGTTTATCATGGGAGTGTCTGCTGCATGGGAAGAGGCCCACAGCAGTTTCTGTTTAGATAGAGAATGAAGGAAAACAAATCCTGTTCAAGCCACAATGTAGGGATTGATAACAGCATGCTTTTATCATTACTGAACTTTGACTGTCACATTTTTAATATTGAAAAGTTCATCAGGAATTTTGAAAGGCCAGACATGAAATCGCAACTGAAGTTTCCCATTTGTTTTCTTTGCAAAAGTAAACTGGAACACGTTAGACCCCAATTTTTCTGCAGGGGAACTCAAACTGTAATTACAAAATATACATCAGAATTGCTGCTGTCTCCACTTTGACTAAGCAGCATGAGGGTGTACAGCAACGGTGATACTCTGGGCAAGCTCAGGACAGGGACCCTGATGGGAAGAGTCTCCAGAGCCGTTTAGGGTAGAAGAGCATAACAGTGCATGAGTGTATTTTTTAACCGTTTGTAAAGTGCCAAGACATGGGAAAACATGGCTCTAAATTCAGGTAGGGGTTGCTCGGGGAGAAAGTAAGAAAGAAATGATGTCCCAGGAAACGTACTACAAAATGTTTGTGGTAAACCACAAAAGTGAAAGAAGAGGCACAAATAGCCTCATCATTTCATCTCAAATTTCCATGACCTCACATGCATTTCTGTAATGACCACAAATTTCATTAAGGTATCTGTAATAGATATGACAATAATACATCCTGCTCTCCATGACATAGCCAGAGAGAACTGTTATATTAACTCTTAACTATGCAAGCCTTTGTCTATTCCATTCCCCTCTGCACATTCATTCCAAGAGACGGACGCTTTTCCCACTTAGATTGTGACACAAACTATACAAACCAATTCTGACAGTATATTAAAAGTGCACATGCAGCACCAGTATAGTTACTCCAGTAAAATTGTATCAACTAAGCCATTAAGCCTTCCCTTATGTTTTTGTTAAGCACAAACAAATTTAAAGGTGTTGCATGGTGTTTGGAGAGAGATGTGCAAAATATATTTCATTACCTTGTTACAAAACCCAAAACACTTGGTATCTTCTTCTCTGTTGTTGACACCTCGACTTGCCTTTACAGCTGCTGGCACTATTAATGCGCTTGAGAACAACATTTACCCACTGCCTCAGCGTAAATCATTGTCAAGGTATTCTCAACTCTACACTGCAGCATTGCTTTTATTGTAAACGTAATTACATCTGTTACATAGAATGCTTTATGAGACCAACAGCATTACTGGGAACAGTATTGATTTTTGGTCTGATAACAGCTGATTCAAGTAACAGATGAAGGTAAGTTGGACGTTTACAATTTTTCATTTGTTGCATAAACAAATGGTGGCAGTGACATTCTGATCAAGGGAACCCAGCAGCAGTAATAACAAGAACATTTTGAACTAGCTCTGATAGCAATTACTAAGATTGCAGCAAGAGGTGGGAGAAGACAAAGGAACACAAGCAAAGGAAGATGAAGAAACAAAGAAATAACCTAATAACAGAAAAGGAGAAAACTTTTCATTCCTAATCATTCCCTTATGAGTTACTTTCTTTTTAATTCAAGCTCTTTAAAACGAAAGTAAAAATTAACTATGTATTCTTCCCCAAACATACATTATAAAAACACAAAGGTAAAGAAAAGACCAGGAGGTGGTTGTTTTGAATGGGTACATAACCGCAGTTTCCAGTGCTATGAGTCTAAATTCTTTCAGCTTACAGAGTGCTTTCATAGTTTATTTATTTTTAAATATCAATGAAGTTCAACAGTTAAAACAGAACTTTATTTAAAATACAATGAACAAATGCAAGGTCTTTATTCTAGTGATGCCCTGTTTCTGACTTAATCTCTCTTTGAATGATACTGTCCAGAACACCATTGTCTAGAATGCAAGTATTTGATACCAGTATTAAATTAACAAGCAAAGTCAGATTTGTATTCTCTTAAGTTATTTGAGTATTTTATGTGATCATCTCTTACTCCTGAATTTCAATGTTTTTTCAAAATCAACTATTAAAAAATATAGTAAAGATGGGGAAACCAAGAGATTATAGAGGCTTATGTGTGTCATGCAGAAATTCAGTAGGAAGCTGCAAACAGAAGCTAGAACCAGACTTCACTTCTGTACCTTCTTCATTGCCTTGCAAGCTTTAGCAATAGTCACTTTCTTTGGCCATATTCCATACAGAGGAAGACTTTCTTTTTGTCACTTTCCACTAGGAAAGCTGATATTCCTCCCCAGCTCTTTAGGCGAGGAGGAAATGGTCACACAGAAAAACTGTCAAAAACCCAAGACATTCCTTGTCTTGAGTACATTATTCCAACAGAGTGGGAACCAAATCAGGAACTATTATTTTCATTTTGCTTAATTTCACACAGTAACTCAAAACTGTTTTATCATTCTTTACCGATGATAAATACATAACACTACAGGGGTGTACTTAACCCATTCTTCATATTATTCTTAGGAAGATAAACTCCAAATTATCTGTTAGATTTCTAAAGCAACAGGCACTTGGCAGGCAGACTTCCATCACCCTCCACTTGGACTCAGGCAGCTTATGCACTGCTGCAAATCCCAGTCTGCCAACTTGTGACTTCAAGTACATACTAGTTTTTTTAATCTGGCCATAAGAGCACTGTACTAGAACTCAGCACAGCTTTAAGTCTACAATGCCTGACAACCTAAAAGCACAACCCAGATACTTTCAGGTATTAGTTGTGCCTAGGGACATTTAGGGGCCAGGAAAACCTCTTTCCATACACCAGCCTGTCATCTGGTGCTCAGGCAGTCAATCCCCATCACACTCAGTGCCAGACAGCTATTCCCCATTACAGACAGCTTGGTTACCCTCAGTGAGCCAGTGTCAGGGCCTGGCCCCCAGAGCAGTTCTGGCAATCCTCATGAGGTACCTGACTGCATAGTTGAATATGTACTATGACAAAGCTAACCACAATTCATTTTTGCAAATGTGAACTACTCTTAGGAGAATTAGGGCTGGTTTGGGTTTGTTTGTTTGTTTGTTTTGGGTGGGGGTTTTTGTGGTTTTGTTGGGTTTTTTCTTTGTGGGTTTGTTTTTGTTTGGGTTTTTTTTGTTTGGGTTTGTTTTTTTTTAAAGTCTGGTTAAAGAGAATGTGCATCAATGTACAAAGAAATAAGCAGGAAGGCAGAGCTGGAAATTAAGCCGTAAGACTATGAAGCATTATTCTCCAAGTATGTAACATCTAGTAAAGAGATAAAATAATTTCTTCAGCTATACTATTCATCGCATACCAGCCCAGAAGGGAAACAGAAGGACATGGAGGTTCAGGGGAAATCAGCAGTTAAATAAATAAATAAAACAAATTCTTGCTTTTACCTTAAAGGCTCTGTTGAGAACCTCCTCCCCTCCTCTGCTTCCCAACAGATTAACGATCACTTGTTTTCCATACTGCTCTTTCAGAAGCATCATATGTCTACAAAAGTAACCATAAATAGGTACTAAACAAAACCATGTTATGTTGCCTACTACCTTTTGCAAAATACAGAAGTTGAGATCAGTGGTTGTGCAATCCAGCAGAAAGTTTTAGCCACAGCAGTTACAGATATCTTCCTCAGTTTCCTTGCAATCAATTATTAAAGTACGCAAATAATTGACACCGTATTTTGTAGCAAACTTAAAATAAAGCAACAGCTCAGGAAACAGGCCCCGGATCTTTTATGTCACTGGTAGCTTTGATACTGCCCTTTGTATGATCCCACCTCTTGGCTGTCAGCCTGGGAACTACAGAGGAAAGATGAGAAGAGAGGAAAACATACTACACTTCAACAGGAATTGCCCAGAGTCTTGCAAGGCTGAGCCTACAAGAGTCTGCAGCACTATTGAGATCTAGGACTCCAGCGCCAAGGCTGGAGAAGCACAAACACAAACCACAGAATCATAGAATGTTTTGGGTTGGAAGGGACCTTTAAAGTTCAGCTTGTCCAACCCCCCTGCAGTGAGCAGGGACATCTTTAGCTAAATCAGGTTGCTTAGAGCCCAGTCTAACCTGACCTTGAATGTTTTCAGGGATGTTGCATCTACAATACTCTGGGCAACCTGCTCCAGTGCTTCACCACCCTTGTAAAAATTTTCTTCCTTATATCTAGTCTAAATCCTCCTTTAGTTTAAAGCCACTACACTTTGTACTGTCACAACAGTCCCCTCTCCCCATTTTTCTTACAGGCCCATTGTAAGCACTGAAAGGCCACAATAAGGTGTCCCTGGAGCCTTTTCTTCTTCAGGATGAAAAAGTTCAGAGCTGAACTCAGCCATTCTTCATGGGAGAGGTGCCCCAGCCCTCTGATCATTTTTGTTGCCCTCCTCTGGACCTGCTCCAATAGGTTCATGCCCTTCTTGTGCTGAGGACTCCAGAGCTAGCCACAGTACTCCAGGTGGGTCTCACCAGAGTGAAGTAGAGTGGCAGAATCACCTCCCTTGACCTGCTGGACACACTTTTTTTGATGCAGCCCAGAATGTGGTTGGGTCTTCTGGGCTATGAGCACACATTGCTCGTTCATCTCCAGATTTTAATGCATCAGTGTGCCCCCAAGTCCCTCTCTACAGGGCTGCTCTCAATCCCTTCATCCTGCAGACTGTACTGATAGCAGGGTTCGTCCCAACCTAGGTGTGGGGTCTTGCACTTGCCCTTGTTGAACCTCATGAGATTCACATGGACCCACTTTTCAAGTTTTTCCAGGTCCCTCTGGATGGCATCCCCTCCCTCAGGCATGTCAACCACACCACTCATCTTGGTGTCATCTGCAAACTTGCTGATGGTGCACTTGATCCCACTGTCTATGTCATTGATAAAGATATTAAACAGCGCTGGTCCCAGTATTGGCCCTTGAGGGACAACAAGTCACCAATCTCCAATTGAACATTGAGCTGTTGAGCACTACCCTCTGGATGTGATCATCCAATTGATTAATTACGCACTGAACAGTCCACCCATCAAATCCATCTCTCTCCAATTTAGAGAGAAGGATGTTGTGACAGACTGAGTCAAAGGCTTTACACAAGTCCACATGGACAACACCCATAGCTCTTCACTTGTCCACTGATGTAGTCACTCCATCATAGAAGGCCAGTAGGTTAGTCAGGCAGGACTTGCCCCTGGTGAAGCCATGCTGGCAGTTTTGAATCGCCTCCCTGTCCTCTATGTGCTTTAGCAGAGCTTCTAGGAGGATCTGTTCCATGATCTTCCCAGGCACAGAGACGACGCTGACAGGTTGGTAGTTCCCAGGGTCCTGCTTTCTGCCCTTTTTAAAAATGGGTGACGTGTTCCCTTTTTTTCAGCCACGTCGGTCTCTTGTCTTCCTTTCCTGATTTCTTACTCCAGGGGACTGAGATCTCTTGTGCTCTACGGAAAGCATCGTTAAAGATCTGCCAACTCTGTTCTGCTCACTTGTCTCTGAGGACTGTTTCCCAGGGGGTCCATTTGACTAACTGCTTGAAGAGTTGGAATTTTGCTTTCCTGAAAGTCAGAGTCCTTACTTTATTCTTCACATGACCCATATTGCTTAGGACTGTGAACTCCACCAGTGCATGATCACTGCAGCCCAGACTGCCTCCAATCTTGACACCACCGATTAGCTCACTTGTAATGGTGATCATCCTGTCCAGTATCACATAGCCTCTGGTAGGGCTGTCTGTTACCTGGCTTAAGAAGTTATCCTCCATGTATTCCATGATTGCCTACAGTTTGCCATACTACTCTTCCATCACATGTCAGGGTGACTGAAGTCCCCCATCCAGACAAGAGCCTGCAAGCATGAAGCCTCCTGCAGCTGGAGTGAGAAGGCTTCGTGAACAGGCTCCCCTTGATGAGGCAGCCTGTAGTAAACAACAACCACAGGATTCCCTTTGTTGCCTCAGTCTCTAATTCTTACCCATAGGCTTTTGAACAGTTTGTTGCTATTCTTCAGGGACAGCGCAAATGTCATAGGTGACAGGGTTCAAACATCTCTGAGCTATCACAACACTGGGAGATATTCACTTCCAACTTAACTGAATTAAGTAGGAAAGCTAGTAATCATAAGAACTGCTGCACTGGATCAGACCAAAGATCCTTTTAATTAAGTGGCCTGGCCCAGATTTTCAGGAAAAGCACAAAACAGGACAAGTATAAAGTGGGGATTTTTTTGGCATATCTCCCCAACCTCTCAAAGCCTGACATTTAGGATGCCTCAAGTTAAAAGCTTTTAGCCACCTGCAGAGGCACCCATTCTCCCCTCAATACATTTTTTTCAAGTTGCCATGTGTGTGCTACAGGAGCTGTGCTAGCTCATCTAGAAACAATCAGATCTTAAAGCTGTCTTCCATCACGTACTAACAACACTGTAGTAGTACTTACGAGGAAGCTGGATAGAAGTAGACAAGAAAACTACAATAAACACTCACACAAATGAAAAGCTATTACATGTTGAAAAGAGACACGTAGTGGCAAAGTGTCAGAAACAGCAAGCACACATCGGGCATGCACCTTTAAATCCTGTAACCAGAAATCAACTACACAGAAAACCATGCAAAGGGAGAAAAGAAAGAAAAAATTATCAGCATGGCCTTCAAGAAACACAGCTAAATATATATTTTTGGAGCTATTTGTGTTCCTGATTCTGTAACTACTTCTCTGTATGCCAACACTTCCCATATATTTGCACCCCTCTGATCCCAGCATCAGGATTCTCCTTCTCCATCACTGTTGCTTCCTTACAACAAAACTGCTGAAGCTCACGCCACCTACTTGAGTATTGTGAGCAGAGCTCACCAAGGATTTCTCGGGGAGAGGGGATGAAAAAAATCCACTAACAAGATTACCATTCACTTCTCACAGTGCCTTCTCAACGCATTAACCTATCAGATGGTTAAATTTAACAGGCTAAATGCACTCCAACATTTTCAGAAAAGTTGCAGAAGGTTGTTAAATTTCAGGGTATTTTTCCACATAAGCAGTTACTTATTCCTTACTCATTGTCAAAAGTCTGTGTCTTGCAGATCTGTAAGCCAAGAGATCTCTAACTTTATCTAACCTAAAGGCTTTACTGTGCACAAGGGAAAGAAGGAACAGTGTTCATGTTTCTTATAAGAAAGCTATTCACCAGCTGCATCAAGGTCAGAGAAAAAAAGATTCTCTAAGCTTGGTCTTATGGAGTTGTTGTCAACTGGTACTCTTAATTTCTTGGGCAGCACAAGAGGATGATGAGTAAGTTATTGTTTTCTTCTTATATAAACTGTTTCTGCTGTGGAATGCAAAATTCTAAGATAGAGCTTCAGGGACACTAGCAGGGCAAGTTATCATGGCACCAGATGACAACAAGACTTGGAATTCAGTAGGATTTAAGAGCCTTAAAAATCTTGGGGAATGTAGGCTAAGACCCTTTGGTACAGGGACTGCTACAGTGCATGGTCATTTTAGATTCTAATCACTGTTTGGGACCTTGAGTGCTGCAAAACTATTAACAGTCACTGATGTCATTTTTGCTAACAGTTGTAGTAAATGAAGGAATTTAGAGGCCTTATGCAAAATCAGCATAAACTTTGATTTATCAAAACCAAACCAAAACAGAAAGTAATCACATGACCTGAGCACTTAACAAGTTGAAAATTTCCCACAGGCAAATTCTTCATGTCCTTCTCAAGCAAGATTTCCACTGACATCCATGGGAGTATCCATGTCATAGTCAGCCATTCAAAGGAATCAAGCTAATGCATGGCTTTTTTTACAGTTTCCAGCTGACAAGCAGAGTCTTAATGGATTAAAAGAGTTTACAAGCCAGTCTTTGAGCAAAGCAGAAAAGCATCAGCATGATAGCATCATAAAACACTGTTATTTCTCTACAGCAGTAAAACAATAAGGAGAAAAATTCAAAATGGAATGGAAACAGTGTTTACTTTTTAAGTACTTAGGTTACAGTGGTAAAGAACACACCTTCTGTATGCCTTAAGGGTAAATTCACATTTGTTGGCTCACAAAGGGCTACACAGATCTGCCTTTTGCATCTCATTCACTGTTTCTTAGCTTTTACAGAAACAAGCCAGGAGACCAAATTAATTCAATTACCATTGAAAACAAAAAGGAACATGCACACAAATCCATGATTAAATTAAGCAAACCCACTTAATAACCTGCAACATGTGGGGGGTTGGTTACATCATCCAAGAGATGTTTCACATCTCTCGGGATTTACTAGGAAGGCATGAAGTTGTGGAATCTTGGTTAAATGCCAGGCCAAAGTGGAATGAAGCTTACCTGTCAAAGGCAGGAGCATTAGCTTCCAGACCTCTGTTAAGCCTTAGATGATGAGAACCCACCTAAAATGAAATATTGGAAGGAAAAGAAAGAGAAATAACTTCTTACACTGCTAGAGTCCTAAAGCACTAGATGTCTCCCTTTTTCCTTCAGAGAAAAACATCTCTTTAACAGCACCACACACCTCTAACAGACTCCACACACCCACACACAATACATCCTTAATACAAAAGCCACAGCTTTTATTAGACAACAACATTTACAATTACAAGTGAAAACACAATTAGCATTAAGCAAAGGGATACGTTCACATCTTTTTACGGCCAAACAAATCACATCCCTCTGCCAGCTTCCTCTAGCAAATATCCTACACTGCCTTGCATGAGTATGCTATGTGCCTGGCATTCTTCCCATCCTTCCCTCAGCATAAAAGGCTGCAGTTATGCCAGTTCCATGGGTTGCATGCCCCGAGCTCTTTCATTATTTACTAAAAATCATCAGAACAATTATTTGAAAATATGAAGGATGAAATCCTGTGCCATCAAAGGACTTTTAATATGGATGTCAACAACAGTAGCCTCAAGCTCCTTTTGAATGCTAGCTACTGTTATTACAGTATGCAGTTTTCCTCTCCAAAAACTAAATTGCTAATTATTTATAGGATCATGCATAGTTTCCTGTACTTCATCATCTTGCTTTGTTTTTCAGGCGGTTGGTTTCTGCAGTTCTTTTCAAGTGCCAGCACACTCACATACAAGGAATAAGGGTTATGAGTATTCAACAACATAAATGAAAGACACATAATCTAATCCTGATTAGGCAAGAAAAGCAGGCTGTGTCCTTACAAAAAAGTTGAAAGTTCTGTTTAACTAGAGATGCTACCCACTAGCCAGAAATACTTGAGAAAAGCTCTACAGCTTCATAACATATGTTGGGTACAGCTACATCACGGGCAGGACGCATTCACAACAATACAGGCAGACTTGCTTAATAAAAAAGAAGCAAGTATTACACTGGATGGTGCTAACAGACAACACAGATCCTTTAGTCATCTTCCTTTTGTGCTAAATCCAATTCTGAATGGTATATAGGTGCTAGATTTAACAATAAGAAAGTATCAGATAACCTTCCAAGCATGTAAAAAAATGTTTATTATGTACTCTCACTATTAACATATATGGATATATGCTCATAGTCATTCTAGCTGCTTATCCCTCTGTTAAGAGAATGCAAAGAGTGACAGGATTATTTTTATTTGAGCTTGTACCTGTACATAAACTGCAAGTTGCAGACCACATGTAACCCACTAGGTTTGATGCAATAATATCCTGATGAAACCCTGTATCTCTGGCCTTGCAGAAGATCAGGTTAGATCATCATCATCATTGCCTTTTGACTGAAATCTAGCAAATACACTATCAAGACATTATACTTTGTTTCAAGATAACATGATCCTTATAGAGCTCCTGGTATCCCCAGATATTCCAATTTTATTGTGGAGGTCAACATCATCAACCTGGCATTTCAGAAGCAAAGGTTATTCCAAATCAAATTGAAAATGTTACAAAGATATTGCTGTAAGCTTCATCTTAGAACATTAGGATACAGTCCCTTAAAAATAGTTCCTTGTAGAGGCACATAAACACATAAAAATGTTAAATTTAAGTTAACTATAGCCATTTGTCTGGCTTAGTACTGTTTATCTAAACACACAAAATTTCCTACAAGGTAAACCTAAATTGAAACAGCTCAGCATTTTCGCAGAATGAGCTTTGCAGCTCATTTAAAAAAAAAAAAAACCACCCCACCAGACCAATTAAAACTTTATTTACATTCTAAATTATTACTAAGAGAGATAAGTAAAATAGGCTTTTTGATTATTTGCTTACCTGAAGCCCCGGCTGCTCCCAAAACAGTGGAACAGAACCTCTGATCTGCACAAAGGAAGAGACATCATCATCCAAGTAAATTGTCTGCAAAAATAAGATAAAGGGAAGGAGTTCTGCAGTTAGACCTATCAGTCTGTGACCCTGTCATCAGGTGACAGTTTAAGACACTGAACTCAAAGGGTATAAAAAGTAAACCATGTATCTCACTGTATCCACTTACTGCTCAGCCACTTTTCCATAGTCTCACAGGCAGTGGAACAAAGCACAACTTACTTGCTTTCATGTCATCACAGCAGATTCAACTCAATACTCACCAGAAATAAGAGAAAACTTAAAACACCACCACTGGCAAGAAGGAAGGAGTCTTTCATCCACAGTGAAGACAGTTTTGATCTACTCGTGGAGACATTCAGAGGGAGAGTCTGTGTCTGGGCTTCCTGTCTCGCTCACAAAATTTAACTGTGCAAAATGTCATTGGCTCCTTGTGACCGGTGATGGGTCATGTCAGGTGTGGGATAAGCTTCTCTCGGTTTATTTACTATTTCTTATTTCACTGCATGTTGTGCCTTGTCAGTGTCCAAATAAATCTCAGTGAAACCGGCAGCTTTGCCACTCCCATTCTGAGATACAGTGAACAGCATGTGATCTACTTTTCCAGGAGGCTTAGGGCGAGAGGCTCCAAACTCCCCATTTCCTTCCCTAACCAGACCTCAAACTCTCCCGTAGTATTTGTTCCTAGGATCACTGCTAACAAGCTGATTTTGAGTCAAATCTATGCAAAATCCAAAGACTGATTTCCCCCCTTGCCTTCCCCCTCCACCAGCCCCTGAGCAAAGCATTACATTATATGTTAACTTAGCACAAAAGGCACTATCTTCAGATTCAGTCTGATGAGGGAGCAACTGTGCAAAGCACAGCTCACTCCCCTGGCCTATACTTAGCAGTGGAATCCTGGCTGTTTTCCACAGAGGGTACATGATACACATGATATACATCTCTGTTATCTCATGCATGACAATGACTCTTCTGCAGACTTGCAGAGGAATGGTATCCAGGTCATCCAGGTAGCACCTTCTCTAACCACATCATATCATTTAGCACAACTGCTGCCAGCTGGCTAGTAGCTCTCAAAATAGAAAAAGAACATGAAAATGGGTTACTCGACAGCTTTAATGTGGCCTATGCTTTTGAATTTGCCACTAGATGTGCTAGCTGGGTAGCTCACAGGAAGTGCCTTCATTTACATTGACCTCTCATCCCTATAACCACTACCAATGTACAATTTTTAGAGCTACATGTGTGAAAAGAAGCATAGTTACATCAGAAAGGTGGGGTTTTAAATATTCTGTCACCAGTTTTATGTAACATCTTCACGGTATTTTTGCAGAGCACTTAAAACTATCCTCATTTCACTTCGATGAAAGATATAAGTGGCTTCATCAGGCACACAATGTCAGTGGTAGACTGATGGCTAGCCTAGATGTAGTGCAAATCTATATGTTTCAATGCTTTTAGCCTCACACCAATGAAATAAGAACCCTTTGTTGCATCGCATTGTAGCGCAACCCCCTCCAAGAGAGGGGATCGCTCAGAGAAGCTTTCTTGCAAGGCCTGCCTCACAGTTTGAGTAACGTGTCTCTGAAACATGCTCTCCTGGTAAAGTTTTCTAAACACAGACGGTATCTGAATGCAGGAGCTAATTACCATGGCAACACACTGGTGCACCTTTTCTTTGCACGTCTGTGCTCAGAAGAGTTCGTCCTGCAGGCAGACTAGGAGTGAGCAGGCCCACCTTCTTCCTCTTCATCACATCCTCCCTGAGACAGGTCGTATCCAAGATGAGTCAGTGACTTCTAAACACTGAATCATCTTTTCTCTCACAGTCATGGACCCAGAGGAGCTAATTCTAAGGTAAAGCAAATTTGTGTAGCTCCGCTGACAGCACTAGCATTATCCTGACTCATATTAAATGAAGATCAAGTCCCGAATCTAAGCAAAAAAAAGAGTCAGGACTGTCTCCCTTCACAATTTTACAACGATTATCATCTTAGCAATGAATGAGTTGAAATGAAGTTTCTAATTATGATGAATACAGACAAAGCTTTATACGAAGTATAATTTGGCCATTCAAACAGCTCACAACACAGGATCAGTTTTCTTTACAATATTCTAGACCATCCCTGTTTCCATAACTAACTGAAAAATTGACAACTCAAATATCTCTTTGGCCATCTCTTTTACAAGTCCCAGATGCAAATTCCCTAGACCCACTCATTAAAAGATAATAATAATAATTGTAATACCTGCAATTTAACATCTTCTTGAGCTACAGTTTAAACGGAAAGTATTTCATCAGTTACAGACCATGAATACATAACCTGCCTTCTTTATGCCAAATACAGAAGAAAAATACTCACCAAACATTTCTGCCTTTCTGCATTAACAAATACTCATATTTCCACTTGTTAGAGATTCAACATTGTAACAGTTAACAGATGTTTGTTACTATTACCACTCACATTTTCTGTTCACTGGTTTTCACCCATTACCTTTTCTAACTGTTTTCTGCTATATTAATCTGTCCATTTGGAGAACTGAACTAAGACAAAATATAAACCTAACTATTTAGGGATAATTCCTGTGATTGAGACAGGAAGCTCACACCCTGATGTGATGTGCTGGAGAGTCCTCTGTCAGGATGAGGTCTAAAATAGAACTCCCCTATGACCCTAGGGCATTTTAAAGAAACTGACATTTTTATGCACATTTCCATGTAGCTTTTAGAAATTCACGTGAATTTTTTGAACTGGGAGCACAGAGTCATTCAAAAGAAAGTTTTCCACATTAGCACAGATTTTTTTTTTTTTCCTTGCACTTACAAGGCTCATCATTCCATTCTCTGGAGTAATTCTGTGGTTTTTCACAATTCTTTCACCTCATTCTCATGACCCAGATGAATCCAAAATTATTTTCTTCCAAGCCGCCAGCGAGTTGGTAAAAGACCTAGTATTTTTTAATGAGTGGG
Source organism: Actenoides lindsayi (assembly GCA_025331215.1). Taxonomy (NCBI): domain Eukaryota; kingdom Metazoa; phylum Chordata; class Aves; order Coraciiformes; family Alcedinidae; genus Actenoides; species Actenoides lindsayi. The sequence goes on along the minus strand of WTSP01022267.1, from coordinate 15,284 downwards.
AGAATAACACCCTTTACTGCCAGCCATTCCTTCTCAGACAGACTGTAACCCTTTCATTAAGCACTTCAGCTGTACACATCTTCCCTGAATTTCAGCAATAGCCACTATCCTTCATTCACCACTACAAGGAATACAATGCCTGACCTTGACATTGCCTTCTAATATGTATGCCCTTTTACTTTGCAATAATAGTGGCAACAGCCTTCCTACTGGCAGACTTGTTAAGCAAGCAGGTTGAAAGACTGAGACTAAGAAGACTTTCCAGTTCAGGAATGGACAAAATCTTAACATCCATATACACTATAAGAAAATCCACTTCTAAAAAATTTTAAATAAACACTGATAACACATCCAGGTTAAAACTACACTCATAAATAAAAGATTCCAACTTCATTGCTTATGCAATGAATTCTAGCATTTATGCATGGATAAGTAGAATTTCTCTTTGCATATTCTTCCAAGCCTTGATCATTTTTTGTTCACAATGTCATGTTTTCTATAAGCAAAAATCTGTCCCACTTTTTTGTCATTCTATTTTCAACTTTATTACTCTGTCCTCTAGCAGGTCCATTTCTCTTACTCTTAATACACTATGCAAGTGATGACTTGGAGAAAAATAAAGAGCACCTTGTTTCCAAAATTTTCCTATCCCTTGTTTTCTTTAACTCCTGGACAAGAAATATATCCCAGAAGATCACACCAGTTTTCCTCTAAAAGTTCAACAACAATTAGTTATATTTTGGACAACACTTTGTCATTAGGGTTGACACATACTGCTAAATCTCTTTTTCTTTGGACTTCATAAAACTATTTTGTAATCTTTTGTCTTAGATGCAAAATGACAGTAAGTTGTTGCCTACTTGCCCCCGAGAAGATGTTCATTCCTATCACATCCTCAAAACACCTGAGAACTACTTTGTGAATCTCAAACTGTCTGGCCCATAGAACAACCCAATCCAGTTAGCTGGATGTATTTTCAGGTACATTCGCTGCAGTTTCCCATTAGACAACATAACAGCAACTGGCTACTTAACCCATGTGGAGGGCCTCTTTGCCTTGAGAATAGATTGTTTGTCTTCTGACCTCTGGTGTTAGAATTTGCCATGTTTTTCTTACAACTTCTGTTGTCTTAGACTTCGTTGTGGTCTCTTTCTCCAGCTTCAGAATCAAGGGTGATAGTGCTGACAGTTTAAGATGACATTTCTCAATCTTCCTTTTCTGCTGCATAGGGCCAGGCCTTGCCTCTGTGATCCAAGGACCTTTCCCAGCAACAAAACCTTCATGCACAGGTACTGCTAGTAAGATTCTGAGCAAGAAACAAACTGGTACTGCTTCTGAGCAGGAAGTAAACATCTACATCAACCATCTGGTGTTCTAATCCCAGCATGCTGCACTTGCTCATTCATTGCTTGGAATAATTTACTCACTAATCTCCATCACCCATCTTCCTTAGAAGGAAATAATTATCTAGTCACAACTTCAAATAGCAAAATTCATTACAGACTCAAGGGACACACAGTGACATAGTCCATGATGAAATGGATACTCACGTGGCTTGTTTTGGGATCCCCAGCTCTGCCACACAACCCACAAAAAGCACGGATAACAGATGGCCTAAACATACCTCTCCATGAGTCCCTTTAGCTCAGACCACAGGATCCAAGGATATACTTGCCAAAACAATCCTCTTTGCCCCGCCTGGGGCCATACTAAAATTTGATCCAGAAAATAAATTAACCACATGATTACATCCATTCCTCTCCTGGAGAGCTATCCAACACAGTCTAGAAATTATTGTGAAATAGGGATTATGTTTCTTAATCCATGCCCAACATTTTTTTCTTAAACTGGAAGAAAGGGAAGGAGAATCCAAATTCATGGCATTTCCTTTTAAAGTTGTCAAGGTTTCCATTTTCTTTATTGAACAGTTCCATGAAAGAGAAAACAACTGAAAACATTCATTTATCTTTGGTAAATTAGAGTTGTTCCCCATAAGTCACATACTAAGACATTAAGAGTTTAGCACAAGTCTTTGGAGGATAACTGTGGGAGGAGCTGAAATGTAAACAGTGACGGGCACACAAATGAAGAAAGCACACTTGTTTCTCAATGCTATCAGCAGAAAAGAATTAAAAGAATGCAGTACAGTCTCAATTTTAAGGGACTGCTGGGGAGGAAAAAAGGGTGAAGGGAAACATTTAAGCTCTCAGTGGGAAACAAAGACTTATTTTAAAACTGCTTAAGGATTAACTGCAACACTGCAGGTGGAAAGGGCTACCATTTCCTTAGAAAATACTAGCAGCGAATCTGGAAGTACACATTAGAAAGACTTAAAAAAAAAACCCACCTCTTTTCTCTTCCCTTCATATTTTTTCCCCTAAGTGTTTCCTACCATTTTTATTTTCTTCTTCTTTTCTTTGTAGAGATACAAGACAAATAATCAAACATCTGAAAGACCTACCAGTAGATTTTTTTTTTTTTGAAATGCAAAAGTGAAGTGAGATATTTAACTTTTCTCCCTTCTTCTCAAACACTGTGAGTCACAGCAGCTAAGTGAGCCCACAAAAAATGACTCATTGCAAAGCTAAAATGCCACAAGGCTAACTCAGTGGGAGACAAAAGCATACCAGCTATGCAGAAAAGAGCTGCCTGGAGATAAGACTAATTGTTTCTCCCTCTTCTAAAACCAGAAAAATGTTAGAAGTAATTCCTATAAAGGGGGGAAAAGTCCTGGCTTTTTCAGAATCCTAGTGTGCTATTTATCCATGAAAGCACACAGCCAGCATGCCATTATACTGTACAGGATGCAGTAAATGGAGATAAAATGTTATTCAGCCAAGATATTACTTCATAGGCGATTAGTCAGTAGTCTACTATGAAAGTAGGGGAGAGTTTATTCTAGGACTCTTCCTTCCAAACGGTAAGTTGATGCCAGTTTGAACTGGATTTCAGGCATCCCAGTGGTTAACCCAACTTTGCTTTCTTGGGACATTCAGCTTAGTAAAACTAGTTGTTATCACCATTAGCAACAGCAACCTTCTTTTCTCCTTTAAAAACAAAAGCTGAACAGAACCACATAATCCTTTAGAACTACAAACCCTAGTTATAATTTTCAACCTACTCAAGCTTTTCAGTCTATAACCATTTCACTCTTGCAGTTCTGCTTCCCCAACTGCAAAACATTCAAAAGCTCTCAGTCCTCTCACTTCAGAGCAGCCTCCGGCTGAACAGGGACAAAGCACAGCAGTTCCCATGAAGAGCCTGACCCAGGCCTAGCTAAGAGAAGGAAGCATTAGCAACTAAGTACTGTTCTGCCACTCACCAGGAACCAATCCTCAGGTTTTCTGCTGGGATGCAAAGGCCATCTTATTTTTCATGCTAATCATTTGCAACATAGTGTTCTCAAGGAATATAATTAAATAGAATGAGTTACTCTGACCCAACTACTAAGCTGTAGCATAAGTGTTTCCCATAGTTAGACAACAGCTAAGTGCAATTCTGCAAATGTGACACTGATCTGGAAGAAAGCTGACAGCCCTTTCTAACTTTTTTTTTTCCCCTCTGCATTTCAGCAAGAGAACATTCTTCAAATCCTGAGTAGCTTGCCCCAGCGTTCGTGAAAAGGCGCTCAACTAAAATAGCAGACTGCACCAAGTTACTACTTAAAATGGCATGTCCCTTTTTCTGTTCCCAAGTTCCATAGAAAAAATGCACTTTTCAGTGAGCTGACCTATCTACTCTGATCAATGCACTGTCAGACTTCTAAGAAAGATGCAGATGCTGCAGAACTTCACTTGCAGTTGCTTTGGAGCAACTTTGGCACAGGAAGAGAATTATTAGCAGAAAATTCAGAGGCTGACATTAGAGACCCAAGCACTGCAAGGGAAAAGTGTAACATCCAACAAGCAGAATTTCTGGAAGCCTGAACAATAAGTGGAAAGCTTTCAGGCTAACCTACTGAAAATGCAGGCAAACCAGGAAAAGGAGGGACATGTGCAAAAAGCCACACACATCCCCGATGAGTACTCTGACCACAGGGTAGAAAGTCACACATTTAACATTCTGCATGCATTGACCACGCCTTGGGAATCAAACCTCACCAGCAGACCAGGGAATAACAGTCTGCAACTCCTCCAGGTGTTCTGCTGAGCAACACAGCACTGTTGAGCAATGCAGACTGGGGCTAAGTGGCTGGAAAGTTGCTTGGCAGAATGGGACCTAGTGGTGTTGATCGACAACTGGCTGAACATGAGCCAACAGTGTGCCCAGGTGGCCAAGAAGACCAGCAGCATCCTGGCCTGTATCAGGAATAGTGTGGCCAGCAGGACTAGGGAAATGATTGTCCCACTGTACCTGGCACTGGTGAGGCCGCACCTTGAGTACTGTGTTCAGTTTTGGGTGCCACGGTATGAGAAAGACATCAAGGTGCTGAAGCAAGTCCAGAGAAGAGCAAAAAAGCTGGTGAAAGGTCTTGAGAGTAAAGTCTTATGATGAATCACTGAGAGACCTGGAGTTGTTCAGTCTGAAGAAAAGGAGGCTGAGGGGAGACCTTATTGCTCTCTACAACTATCTGAAAGTAGGTTGTAGAGAGGTGGGTGTTGGTCTCACAAGTCACAACTCATAGAACAAGATAAAATAGTGCCAAATTATGACAGGGAAGGTTTAGGTTTAGGTTAGACATTAGGAAAAACTTCTATACAAAAAGGGTTATCAAAGATTGGAACAGGCTGCCCAGGGAAGTGATTGAATTGCCATCCCTGGATGTGCTTAAAAGCCATCTAGATATGGTGCGCAAGGATGTGGTGTAGTAGTGGCTCTGGTATAGTTAGGTAATGGTGGGTTTGATGATTTTAAAGGTCTTTTCCAACCATAGCGATTCTGTGATTCTGTGACTGTCAAGTCTCAGGTAGTTCTACATGTGTCCTTAGGCAGAACCCGGTGAAGAGGTTAAAGCTGCACCATCTTAGGCAACATCTTAGAAGAAATTTTGAAAGTGCACATCCATTGCTGGACTTGGGACAAACAGGTGCATGAAGGCACACCTGCCTCATGCAGTGGGATAATGGAAAGGGTAACACTAAGCATGAGCTGCTACACTCACTAATGCTAAAGTATGGGCATTTTTGAGGAGGGATGCCACCCTCAACAGTCAGGCACAGTCCTACAGTGACAAAGCTGTAACTCTTCTGGAACAGGTAATGACACAGCTTAAGTATCAATTTTCACTCTCTGTACCATGCAGAGCTGTCTCACCAGCCTCCTCTTATGAGCATCACATAAGCAATCTAGTCCCATTGTAGATGCACCTAGGTATTGGCACGTGCATACACGTATAAAAACAACCTAGCCTACATCTATATTGGTAGATCTGCTCAGAATACGCTAAAAAAACCCAAAGTTTAGGAGCAGATCCTTGTCCTTTGTTGAAAACTATTACCAGCCATTTATATTCTACTTATAGAGACAACCATTTCTGTATGATGGTTCTGACTGCTAGTAATTACTACTTCTATTCAAAAAGGATAAGGTGATTACACTTGAATAAGAAAGCACTCATTTCAGCTGGCACCAAAGATTTCAGATTCTTCAGGGTCCACTGCTTTTTGTTCATTTGCAAGGTAGTAAGCTAAGCCGTGTGTAATAAAACCACCCGACTCTTATTTTGTTTGGCTGTAACAATCAAAGGAGCCTGCTGAATGCATTTTATCCATATATTTTGCCCCAGCATTAGCTAGAAATAAGGTTTTAACCACATATGTAGAAAAACTGTATCATACCACCTCTCACTGGAGAGAATCCCCCACAAACCAAAGGGGAATATAAATCAAATTCTCTGCCATAGAATCATTAAGGTTGGAAAAGACCTCCAAGATCAAGTCCAACCATCTACCTAACATTATCTTGACCACTAAACCATGTTCTGAAGTGCTACATCTGCAATTTATTTGAACACCTCCAGGGATGGTGACTCCACCACCTCCCTGGGCAGTCTGTTCCAGTGCCTCACCACAAAATATAGAATTTTTTCCTAATGTCTAATCTAAACCTCTCCTGGTGCAACTTGAGCCCATTTCCCCTCATCTTATAACTTGTTACTTGGGAGAAGAGACCAAGACCCACCTCACTAGAACCTCCTTTGATGTAACTCTAGAAGCAATAAGGTCACCCCTCAGCTTCCTCTTTTGCAGACTACACAATCCCAGTGCCCTCAGCCACTCCTCATAAGAAATGATCTCCAGACCCCTCACCAGCTTCGTTGCCCTTCTCTGGACCCATTCCAGCACCAAAATGCATTGTACTGGAATTTGCCTGATTCTGAGAACAGCTTCTTTGCTGGGCAGCTTCTTCTTAACTAGAATGATATATTTCAGAGCTGAGAGTTCTTCACCACAGCACAGGCTACACTATCTACCTTCTGTAAATGTTGTCCTCATTGGTTTGCAGAAGTTCTGAGAGGCAGAAAGTTAATGATCACCCACATTCTATAGCTGAAAAGCTTACTGTACAAAGAAGTGTTGGCTTCAATCCATTAAGGCAGACAGGAGTAACTTGAAACAAGAAGATTTATGATCATAAGATTTTATATGATTCTAAGGGACTTCCTTAGAGCCAAAAGCAAATCTCAGATCTGGTCTTTGCAGAAAATAATCCCCAGCATCCATAACCAAATTCTTTTACATCAGTGCAGACACAGTTATGCCACTGTAGTGCAAGGGACTTTCAATAGCTAGCCCAGCAAAACTGGTGGTAGGGACTAACAGAGATACTTGAAATGAATGAAAGAGAAATGAAGCGTAAGAGACCATTACTTTATAGAACAATCTTTCAAACTGGTTCTTCTCCAACATTCTGTACCATGGGAAACACGAAGGAATTTTAGCAAAACTGTACTTTAGAATTTACGCTGCATGTATAAAAGTGTGACATTTATTTTGGAACAGATATTAAAACATTTTTTTTGTTGAATACAAGGGCCTCATGACTGATAATTCTAAGCGAGTTTCATGCAATTGAAAAACTTATTACATCAACATCGTCATGTTGATTTTCATGAATTAACACACAGAGCTCTGTGAATGGTTTAAGAACCCATGTCTGTGTTTCACTACAATATCAAATGGCTAAACTTTCACATTCAGGAAAAAAATCAAAAGTATTAGTGAAAATTGTGAGAAGTCAGAAACACAGAATAAGAACAGATCGCAAAGAAATGCATATTGGGCAAGCCCAAATAGATCTCTCGTGCAATAATATTTTAAATATTCTTGGAAAAAAGCACTTGCTAAACTCCTTTAATTCTCATTGGATATTCTGCCCCAGATGAACTTGAAGTTTAAACCTCAAAGCTGTTGCATATATCTGCTTACCTGCTCTGTCTCAATGAAGTTAGACACGTGCCCATCATCATCGACCCCTCGAATGTGAAAGCGGACACCGGCTCGCTCGCAGCTGACGCGAGAGATGAGGCAGGCTTTTGCCTTCTTGTGGGAAGCGTAAACGGTGCGAATGTCCACTACACCACACATCACTTTCAGCAACCAGTCAGAGCAGTTCACCTGGTAGTGTTTGAAGGGCACGTGCAAGAGCTGGTTCCTGAAAAGTTCGACAGCGTACAGTTACGTTACTGAATAAAGTAAGACAGGCAGGCATCGATGACATCCCACAGTAATTTCCAATTTAAGCCATTAAGTGTTTTGTGACCCCTCTTCTGTTGTACCTTTACTTTCTCCAAAACCAAGAAATATCAGGAAGAAATCCTTGCCAATTACTACAGTGAACAGACCGTAGCAAATTTTAATAGCACAGCTACCACAAAGGTGTTGTCCTTATATCCTGTGCCTCTATCTTATAAATTCAGGTGCAAATGTCACCTCTTTCAGCCCCAGAAACACATTTATACTTAGTGATCTTCATAAATTACAGTACTGTCAAGCCAATTACTTTTTGAACAGTACTGCCCAGACCTTAGCATACACTATAGAATGAAGAACCATTTTAAAATCCACCGGGATTTTCAGGAAAATTTTTCCAAGCAGAAATTGGACCCATACATCAACGGAGATACTGCAAGAAGTGCTACTAAAATTAAAAGGAATGTCTGGTTTAACCTTCAATTTATTTCAAGATCACCACCCTATAAACCTATCATGCCTGGTTAACAGTGATGTCAGGCTCTTCTATTATGATGGTTTTCATCATTTCATTTTTCAAGATGTGCCTTTAGTCACAGAAGAGGGCCAAGAAAATCCCTTTTATGATCATTTATTGCTCAGCAGCAGATCTGTACAAGAGTTATTGCATCTAGCCAAACCCCTGAAGAATTGTTCTTCGAGAGCACAGCATCTCTCTGAAAAAGGTATAAGTCATTCTTACATTTTTAAACTAAGTACATTACTGAAAAAGCAGCTCTAAAACAATATTTGGTATCTCTTCCACCTGCTTCACCTAGCTGTTCTCACACAGGCACTCCTCACTCAGACAAGCTGCAGTAGAATGTGCTGTTGCAGTTCATTTAACAGGCAGTTTGTGTTGCTTGTAACCAAGGTCCTCTGATACTTTTCATTATGTAACTATTTGTCCCATTGTTTACTTTTCTCAAGAATCTATCATTTGCTCTGAAATTTCCCATATCACATAATGGCCTCAAGATAAATTCTCTTTGGAATATTTTTTTTTCCCTAAATGCCATGTTGCCATTCATCTCTTTTATACAACATGGAACCTCTTCAAGGGCTACTTGCACATTAGACAGGAGCAGCAAAGAAAGTTCAAATATTTATGTTCCAAGAAGAAAAGTTACAGAAGACAGTACTGGTAAAAAGAATTGCCTTAAAGGTTGTTTCTTTATTAAGGGATACTGCCACCTTAGGATTATCATCCCTCTAACACAGATCATTTGTGTCATGTGTCTGATTTGACATGCTTGGTGAGCTTTTTGAGAGAGGTGCATAATTGGCACAGTTGAAAACAAGTTTTATATCCCTCTCTTTTGAGTTAAACTCAAACCACTAGATCTTACCAGTAAAAACCACATCATAGCTAGAAAGATTACTTCACCTGACCTGCTCTCTGATGTTTATTTGTCATCCATTATGAATATTTTGCTTACTTGATATTCACCTGCTTTGGGCCACAAGACTCAGCACACATTCCAGCAGCACACCCACATTTAACTCTGCCAGTTATTTGCCACCTACATCATATAGCCCTCATATATTTCCAGTATAGCTATGCTTCCTGTGCAATTACCTTATTGTTTAAAAAATAAAAATTAAAAAAAAAATAAAAATGAGGGTATAGGAATTCAAGCATTCTGCCAGAATTTGTAAAGCAAACAAACTCAATGGCATCAATGGTGAAACCACCTAGGGAAGACAAAAACCAGCATTGTGTGTTTTTCTTTCCACTCAATCAATACTTACCGCAAAAAAAATATTTTTTTTCTTTGCTTTAGAAGCAAAAGAAAGTAACAAGTACAGAGCAGAGTATCACAGGAGTTTCCTTTTGTGAAACATACAACACTGAGCTGTAAACATATTAATATTGATGTTTTCAATGTAAAAACTAAGGCACATTATTGAAACCTTAACTTACGGCCTGTTAACGTATACACTTTGAAGAAATAGAAGATATTTCAGAATTACATGATGAGATTTATGAACAGTTCAAGTGTAGGTTTCTGTTAGAGAAGCAAATTATTAAAAACAACTTCAGGAAAAAATATTCACGACACGTAGAGACATGTTTCTCTAGCGTGAGAGATACATCTTGTGTTTCCTTTGTAAAAATGCAAATTGTTGCTATTAGAATGGCATTTCACTATCAGATTAATCTTAATTACACAGAAGTTGTTTGACCCAGGTTTACCATGAATTCACTAAGGCCACATGCCCAGTAAAATGACATGACAATGAAATGAAAGGAGGTGCACTTGAAATGGGTATGTTCATTTCCCTCTGAGAACATCTGGCCGATAAGATACAGGTGGGGATGACAGAAGACACTGGTGTAACATGCAGTACTAACCAGAAGAACGAGTTACCAGATTCATAGTGGTTATCACCCTGCTTCTGAGCCCTCACAGTCAGGTCAAAGTTTGAGCCTGCACTAGGCCAGGAGAAATAGAACATCCCAGAGTTCAGTATTTTCTTCAAGGCAGTAACGCGCTCCTCTTCCTTGGTTTCTTCCTGGAGAGGACAGAAATCCGTTGCAGTAATTTTGTAAACTTCAGCGTCCAGGATTTTTCCCACCGACGTACAGCCTGTCACCAGGACCAGAAAGTGCAGCCGAGTGTTACCTAGAAGGTGACAAATAGTTACAAAAGGGTTACAGGTGGACACGGGCTAAGCCTTTTCTCATCAGTCCTGTCGCATGCAATGCTGACAGGGCTCCAGCAGAGGCCAGTATCTTTGCTACAGAAGAAAACAAACGACAAGCACACAGACTATGTTCAGATACATTTCTGAATCCCCTTTGACTGCAGACGAGTGCACTTCCATAATATTGCACACTACTTATACATTCCCATCCTTTGCTGCATTAGAGTGTGTTTTTTCCCACTTGGTGTTGGGACGCTATTCAAAACTCAAATTTCAACACCCTAGAGGACATACAGTTTTGATTGGATGTGATTGAGGGGAATGGTAAAAGACTAGTCATTTAAGAAGGAAAGTGTATTCCTCACTATGGATTTTTCAACTGACTTCTGGATTTTAAAGATATGAAGTATTCAGGTTTCACAGGATGACAGAATTGTCACAGTTGGAAAAGACCTCTAAGATCACCATGTTCAACCGTTAACAACAACTAAGAAACCAAAAACCATCACAAAAAAACCACCTCACCATCCCACTAAAGCATGTCCTGAAGTGCCTCATCTACACGTTTTTTGAATACCTCCAGGGATTTTGTAATACCTTCAGCTGAAGCTGGGTGTGTTCAGCTATTCAGAAAGTTTCAGTATTATCAATTCTTGAGATTTTGCTTTTTATGTCACAAGAGCGTACATGATTAGATGACTACCTCAATTATCACTAAAAGAAATCCAGCTCTCACAGCTGTGAAACAAAATGTGGAATCATGAAGCAGCTGAACTTCAGGACCCCAAAACTAAATGATACATTTTGAAGCTTGAGAACAGCACTGTAATCATATCATTCACAGTAGGACTGCAACCTCTGTTCATTCTCTCTGAAATGATAAAATAAGAAACAGTAGAACAATTGTTCTGAAAACACTGCTTTTGCTAGGAAGAAACTGTTTGATTCACTTAGATTGGCCTCTAATGGAGGCAATGTCATTCTATTCACTCCATCTAGTAATAAATGGTGGAAATGAGCCAATATTTATTACTCCAGCATAGCAGAAATAACAGCTGACCTGCCAAAACCCAGCTAAATAGCTGAGGGCACAGTGACAATCTGGGACAGTATGGCTTCAGACAGCGAAAGGGAACACTTTGTGGGATCACTCTACAACCCCCCACGATGGTCCAGTGCCCAAAAAACGCAGACCAACTCTGACACAACAATTTTATCTTTTTTTCCTTTTTTTCTGAGACACCAGCAGGGGACTCCTTGCTTCCAGGTCATAAGCTGGCTACAGAAACTTGAGTTAGGGGTGGTTTTCAGCAGGGCCGGAATATTTGCGTAGGCACACAGGCCTGGAGTGGCAGGACAAGGTGGGAGATTAAATCTTATTCATTCCGTACTGCTGACTCCAGTTTTGCGTAAAGGCCAGTGTAGGTGGTATTTGCTAAAAAGCTCTGTTCATCACATTTCTTTCTGAAACAAGGGTATGCTGTGTTCTTTTTCTTGAGTGTTTTTAAGAAGCATGTCTTCTGTACTCTTCTAGATGACACTGTAGTGAAGGGTTAGAATACCTAAAACCTGACAGTTTATTTCTCCTTTGTATATGAGTGGGCATAATTATAAAGGATTAAGAGTAGGAGATAAATCAGGTACCACCATGGTAGTTCCTACCTGACTATATTCCACCTTGCAGCCTCCAGAAGGGGTCAGGAGGAGTTAGCTGTCTCTCAGGATAGCTAATAACTTCTCTGACTTTGGTGAAACCAAGCAAAACCCATCAGCTCAAAGTACACTTCACTCATGAGAAATGGGAAGCAATGTATAGAAACACTATTAATATGCCACTATTAATATCAGTCAGCTTGTGGAACAGAAAGCAAGGAGTGACAGCCTTGGAGAGCTGTCTGGTTGGGATGCTGAGACAAAGAATACAAGCACTTTCATTGGCTTCAGTGACCTTAAACTTCCCTAGAGGGTTTAGAAGAGATTGAATGAGAAAGTGAACATTAAAATAGCCAGAAAGAATAAAAATCTAACAATAAATAGTGAGCTTGCTATCTGTGGTTCTGTCCTTCAAGAGGCTTGTAACCAGCAGAAAATAACTGGATGTAAACAACGCCATTCTTTTGTTTAAGAAGGCAACAAGGATGAATAAAGCATGACAGAAAACCCAATCAAAAATACACCGGTTTGCCTTACCTAGAAACTTGCTACCCCTTAGCAGGGCTCCAGACACCTTTTGCTGCCTCCTCCACTCAACCACTCACCCCAAAAAGGCAAACACATCCACACAGGCAAAGGTCCAGCACCTTTACTCCCCCAGATCACTAGCTCATGAGCTCATAAACAGTAATCACAGCAAAGTAGCTACTGTACTGTCCCTGAAGCATCAGGAGACTGATAGCTTTCTGAAGCTGTGATACTCTTTCCTGCCACTGTGCAGTAACCCCACATGAGAGAGGTGGGGTTTTTCAGCGTGGGGAAGAGATGTCTCTGGGGAGATCTTACTGCAGCCTTCCAATATATAAAGGAGGCTTGTAAGAAAGATGGAGGGAGACTTTTTACCAGAGCCTGTAGTGACAGGACAAGGGGTAATGGCTTTAAACTGAAAGAGGGTAGGTTGAGACTAGATACAAGGAAGAAATTTTTTTACAATGAGAGTGATGAGACACTGGAACAGGTTGCCCAGAGAAGCTGTGGATGCCCAGTCCCTGGAAGTGTTCAAGCTCAGGTTGGATGGGGCTTTAGACAACCTGATCTAGTGCAAGATGTCTCTGGCCGTGGCAGGGAGGCTGGACAAGAACTTTAAAGTTCACTTCTGATCCAAACCATTCTATGATTCTATACACACAGAATAAGTCTTTGTACATACTCCAAATTATGGAGCAGCCTTCATTTACTTTTCACAATGACTTTCAACAGAGACAGGCTGGCAAAGAAGTTCACACTTACAGCCTAGAAAATCAGAGAAAAAGGAAGAGAAAAATAGATTTAATCTATTATAAAGCTAGCCTGCTTTGTCACTTTGTCCTCCTAGACTGCTCTGTGAGCGGAGGTGGTCTTCAGATTAACTTCTCTGATTTGCTTCCATCACTCAGGATATTCTACACAACAGCCAGAACACAGAAACCCTACAACACCACAGCCCTGCTTAACACAAATCTCTCTGACTCTGCACCTTGGAAAACGGTCCCAAGCCCAGTCCTCTGATATCACCTACATCCCAGGTGGTATTTGGACAGTGTCCTTGAGAAACAGTTCTGGGCTATCACTGCACTGTCTGCACAAGAAAGATCCTTGCACAGATCACTCTCACCATAGGGAGCAAGCTAATCACAATATTCTACTGACAGAGCTCGAGCCTGTGCCCTGCCCCATTTTTATTCACAGCACAAATGTAGTCACAGGGTCTTGAGCAGAGGTAAGGCTCCCATCTGCCTTTCACCATTTTTAGAACCTCACATAGCAAAATTAATGCCACCAAAAGACTAGTCTGCTATTCATTTTTTAATCATGTCTTGTTAAGGTCTAAGAAATTACCCACCAAAAAGCAATACAGCTATACACAGTGAAACAAAGCTTTCTCCATCTTTCCTTCTTTGTCACCAACAGCACTTCATGTCTGTGAATCTCTTCTCTCAATTCCAAACCTTTTTTCTCGCATTGTTTCCCCTCAACCAAGGCTCCCAGAGTTTTTAAACATATTGATAGCAACATTGGACGAGATTGTGATGGAAATGATAACGGCACTACCTCTGCCTGTGCTTTCACTTAGGCACTTTGGCAGATTGAAAATGCTATTCAAGGAATAAAACAAGAGAATTACATATCCAAGCAGTAGCTAATATGGCAGGAAACCTAACGTGACCAGCCACAGGAAAAATGCTTCTGCTTCTCTGCCAGTCACTGAAAGTCTGATTATTATTATGGATATAATAAAGCAAAAAAATCAGCCCATTTACTTCTAAAATCTAAACTTTAAAAAAAAAAAATCAATGCAGTTTCTTTTCTGGTATGTAAACGTCAATGAGCCATAATCTCTCCTGTTGAAAACAGATATTTAGCATGAAAATAGCTGTATCAACCATAACACTAGATAAATGTACTTAAATTTAAGGGTAGAAATTTCTTAAATTGCTTCAATCAGGATGAATGCTGCTACTGGAGCAAGCAATTTTTATAAAAAGTAAAAGTAAAATCAACTTTCTCCATTTGTAAAAACTGCAGACAGTAAGTTATTTGGTAATTGTTCATTCATTGCAAGGAAAATAACATTCTTAGCTGACAAGAATTTACTGAAAAATTCTTAGTTCCTAAACAATTTATTTCTATTATCCACAAAATCTCACCAAAAAAATGCAAGAAGCTGCATTCTTGGTTTACTACACCCACCTCCCCCACCCTATGAAAAACAAAACAAAACAAAATAAACCCACACTAAAAAAACCAACAACAACTACTCCTGCTATCAACACAACATGGAATTTCCTATGGTAGGTGGATTTGTGAGGCCATGGCACACAAAAGAGAATATTCGTTAAATTAAATTGATTTTGCTGAGCAAACTGTGAAAATATCACAACTTCAATGAAATAGATCAAACTGAAACAAACATTATTTAAAGCCAGAAGGTATTTCCCCTTAAAACAATCAAGACTATTCCTGCAGCCTTGACTTTTCAAAACTGCAGCTCACTACCATTTCCAATTCTGTAATTATATTAAAAATACTACTCCTTTTAAGTTTTTATTAAAACTGTTTTTATGCAAGAAGCACTTGAAGTACCAGACTAACACCAATCACA
The DNA here is from genome assembly GCA_025331215.1 of Actenoides lindsayi. Taxonomy (NCBI): domain Eukaryota; kingdom Metazoa; phylum Chordata; class Aves; order Coraciiformes; family Alcedinidae; genus Actenoides; species Actenoides lindsayi. The sequence goes on along the minus strand of WTSP01022267.1, from coordinate 170 downwards.
ACAAAAATACATCAGATAGTCCAGTCAAATCCACTTGGCAGCAGCAGCAGGAGGAAGAAAATAATGGGGTTGCAACCTTTGAAAGGAGCTAAACAATTGTCCTGGTTTGAGTGAAAACAGAACTAATTCTGTTCAGTAATTTTACTTTTCAGCTCAGTTCTTCTAATTAA
>WTSP01022266.1:57288-72132 GCA_025331215.1 Actenoides lindsayi | reverse complement strand
ATAAATTATATTTAATTCTGATCTTTTTTATAATGCAAATTACATTTCACAGAAGAAAATAATTTCAAATTGAGCAATCAAAATGTTCTGCTCCATTTCAAAAGGGAACACACTGACATTGAAATGTTCCACACAAACACGTTATCAAAATATCTATTTATCCCAAGATATATTCGGCACAAGTCACTGCTTTCAAACTCTTCTGTAACTTTTCTAGACTTGCATTATAGTCACAAATTACTTATTTTAAATGTAAAACCTACCTTTAATTTGAGTATGTTAAACACACAATTTTTCCACTTGGATAAAGATTTCATAGACTATGGTTTGGCTTGGCTCAGTATCATTTTTTTTTTCCTGATAGGCAACAAACTGTATCTAGTCTAGATTCAGATGAGATATGTATTATTCATGACAGTATAGCATTGCTGGGATTCATGGTAGGGCAGAATTATGGTTTGACTGTCCATATTGTATATTCCCAAATCTTCCTCTCCCATCCCTCCCAAACTCATCGTTAACTCTGAAACTCATGGACCTGAGACTGCAAGTGAACACTTTTGTAGCCATGGAGGTCATAATGGGAAAACTAGTAACTTGACTAATCAGTACTTTCAATGATTTCTGCAATAACATTTTTTCATGTATACATGTTCGTAATATATATTAATTCTTAGTTTTGTATTAAAGTAGCTTTTATTTGGAAAAGGAAAGTTACTTCTCCTTTTTTTAATGAAATCATAAAAGTAGGTTCCTAAAGAGGAAATTATGACATATAAATAAGATTCTTAAATTACTGCTGTAAAGACAGGATCTTAGTCATAGTCTTTCTACAAACCAACTGCTGTAATGTTTCATCCTTACTGTTTTCTTTGTTTCTTTCCCATCTCAATACCGGGGCATTAGTTTATCACTTTGGCAGAAGGTCCCACAGTATACATAGGCCATCAGGATAATGCCTGTCCTTTCCAATTACACTGAGATAACGGGAAGAATTGCAGCCATGATCTACACGTCTTGTGTTACTAATTGCTAAAAATGAATTACAAATGAATCTTTGCTTGCAGACAAAAAGGGATGAGATTCCTCTAACTAGTTCAGGGACTTAGATACATACCTTACTTTGAAAATCTCAGTCCTAAATTCTGTATTCCAAGTAACAACACAGCATGCTGTTTTGATGCCTAGAACATTTTCCCTCTGTATCATTCCCTTCCTTACCAACTCTTTGTCCCAGCTTCACCGTCTTTTCACCTTGCACTATGCGCTCATGCACACAGTCCTCACAAATTCCTCTAGTTCCTTAAGGCTGCTGCTGCAGCTGGAAAGTCAGAAGGAAGCTGCAGCTTGAACCAGGCAGTGGTGACAGCAACTTGTTTTAGCCAAGGTGCTATCTACAAGTACTTCAATATCCTGTTCCTTTATGTTTGTCTCCCTTAACAACTGAAATTTTTTTCATTCACCAAGAATTCTCACAGCTTTTCATTTAATACTCCAGGGTTAATGACAGCCTGTAGCTGCTAGAAATACAGGACAGGAGGGGGAAAAGGCTATGCCAAGATCTTTATTTTCACAGAACCAGATATAACAAGAGTTAATGAAGTATATTCTTATCCATGTTGTATTTCCATCTAAACTATATTTTAGATATCCCCTTCTCTTTGCTTCTTCCCTTGCCTTATGTACATTGTTTTGAGGTGATAGAGTACCAATTACTTTTCCCACTTCTGAAATGGTCTACAGAGAAAGAAGGGGAAAAAGGCAAAGGTCATTTTAATCATATTTTTCTTGCCTTATTTTCCTCTCTGCTTTCAAAAGCCTAGAGACTCCTTTTTAGAAGTTATAAGAATCAGAGAATTGGAAGATCTGAATTCTGATTTTAAGTCTAAAAATAAAATTTAGTGATGAAAAATGTTTGGTTTTTAACTTGTTTGTCCATCTTTTAAGAAAATACAATATTTTTTCAAAAATTAACTCCATTTGTGACTCCTCCTTTCCTAGCTTTTCCCTCCTATGCTCCCTGTAGCTGTTTTGGTCTACTCCAGTGGTAATAAGTAGGTAACAGAAGCAAGGATGGAAATAGGAGATGACAGCTCTCAGGTTCATATTTGTAAACAGAAATAGTAAATTTCATTTTTTATGATAATGATGAAACACATGGTATCAAAGCATCTTTTTTTCCCAAATAATCTTTCTAGTGACCTAATGCATACTGAAGCAGGACAGCTAGGCAAAACAGGTTCAATACTTAAACACCATAGACTGACAAAATGCTGAATAACAGTCCATGATAAAGTGACTTCCAGCATTTCTAAAGGATACAGGAGTTTCCATTAACTTAATGGCTCTTCTAAGTTTTCAGTGGCAGAAATATGATCAGAATTGCGGTAAATCCTTACCATTGTAAATCTGTGTCACCTTACTGATAGAGTTGTGACGTTATACTTCGCTACAGCCGTTGTAGTGATTGTCCAGTCTGAAATGTGAGGAGTCCATTGAAAATGAAGGCAAACAGGGAATAAGGTAAGTAAGGGAAGGGACTTACCTTGAAATTTGTTTGCTTGGTTGGTTGGTTTTTTTGCATACGTTTAAAGACTAACATATTCTTTTAGAGATAGAGCCTTACTGCTAACACTGAACAAAAAGTGAAAGGCAACATTAGGCACTGCAACTGGAAATTACAGGCTATAATGAAGAAATATTGCACTGCATATAGCATAAATTGTAGATCATGTTAATTCTCTGTGAAATTTACTCAGTGTTATGATAAATTCTGACAATTCTATGATTCTATAAATAGTGAACAACTCCACATCTGCCAGAATTGGTATATTCTCAACTGCTTATGAACTTTTGATTGCATATCCAGTTCCAAATGCTTTAGGTTAGTTAAGACATTCAAAATGGTACTACCTAAAATGTATGCCATCAGGCTAATATACATAGTCTTTCCATAGGGTTATTAGAACAGCAGTTCAAACTGAATATATAGCCATTGTTCCTACACAATAGTTATCATGTAGAATTTTTTTTTTCTATATGAATAATGGCCCCCGTGGCTCTCCTCTGCTGAACACCATGGGCTTACTGCAAGGCTCTACCATAGCACTCAATCCAAAACCCACTACGGACTCCATCAGTGACACTCCACATCCCTACCATTTGCTCCATCAGTGACACTCCACACCCCCACCACAGCTACAGTTTCAGTTTCCTCAGCTGCAGCTTAGAATCATAGAATAGTTTCGGCTGGAAGAGACCTTCAAGATCATCAAGTCCAACCTTATTCCTAGCCATATCAAAAGCCACTAAACCATGTCCCTAAACACAACATCTAACTGCCTCTTAAACACTTCCAGGGATGGTGACTCCACCATGTCCCTGGACAGGCCATTCCAATGCCTGACAACCCTTTCTGTAAAGAAATGTTTCCCAATATCCAGCCTAATATCCAGCTTGAACCCCTCTTCTGGCTCGCACTGAATTTTAGCAGTGATGACTATTTTTAACAGAGATATTTATTTCCAAATACTTCACATACTTTTTAATCTTACAGTAAAGTCATGGTATAGTCTACTTCCTAAAAACTCTGCTAAATGCATGACTGAAACATATATGCATTCTTGTTACTTTTTCTGTAGAAAGCAGAGGACTTTTTTTTTTTTTTTTAAATTCTCAGCCATCTACTGAAATTATAAGACTATACTTGCCAACACTTGAAAATAAGTGTGAAAAATAGATTTATTTGTCATGCAGTTTGGCCTTTCAGTTGATCATGAGCCATTAGGTGTGATTAAGGCAGGTCTATATGAGTTGGAAAGTCAGAGAAGTTCAAAGATTTCCATTTAGCCTTTCCTGACCTGATTTACAATGGGTGAAGATCTGGTTCAGCACATAAAATTACAAACTGTGAAATATATTTTTCATGCATTCCTATACATTTACTCTTTTTTGAAACGTGTTCTGTCAGTATCTGCCTATGCACAGCCATCATTTGTCTAATGATAGTTCACACTAGAATATACTAAAAAAAGCAACTATGATGTGGAGTATCTAAGAAAACATTGACATGTTTTTGTTTTAGATAGTGAAAAATAAACCCAAAACTAAAAATCACATTCCCTTTTGCCAGGATTGACTTCACTCCTGACTCACCTACCTCCTCCCCACTTCCTGAGCAGAACAGGGGAGAATTGGGAATGGGGGCTGTGATCAGTTCTTCACATATTTTCTCTGCTGGTCCTTCCTTTTCCTCTTCTTCCCATGCTCCAGTGTGGTGTCTCTCTCACAGGACAGTCCTCCATTAACTTCTCCAGTGCGGGTCCTTTCCTTGGCCTGCAGTTCTCTGAGAAGTGATACAGCATGGGTTGTTTCCACAGGGTGTGGTCCTTCAGGAACAGACATCTCCGGGGCAGGGAGGGGGTGTCTCCTATGAGTTCACAGGTGCTGATAGAAAATCTGCTCCACTGTGGGATCTCCATGGGAATACAGACTCCTTTGGGCATGTGCACCTACTCCAGCATAGAGTACTCTCTTGGATGCCTGTGGATATCTGCTCTACTGTGGACCAACATGGACTACAGGTGGACAACCTTCTTCATCACAGTCTTCACCATGGACTGCAGTAGAATCTCTGCTCCAGCTCTTGGAGCACCTCCTCCCATTCCATCTTCACTGCCTGTGGTGTCTGCAGTGTTATTAATCTCAAATTTTCAATTTTCCTTCTTTATTTTTTTCTCTCCCTCTTTTTTTTTCTCATTCCTCTCTCCTAGATGCTGTTGCACAGCGCTTTTTAACCTTTCTAAATATGTTATCATAGACTCACTACAATGTCATCGATTGGCTCAGCTTTTGCCAGCAGTGGGTCTGTCTTGGATCCAGAACTGTCTCTGTCTGACATTGTCGCATCCTCTGGAGTCTTCTCACAGAAGCCACTCCTGTAGCCTCCACACTACCAATAACCTTGCCATTGAACTCTTTCTTGTTAGTATCCCTCAGAACACTTAATGTCTTTAAATGTTTGTTAAAATTATTTAAAATATTTAAATTGTGTGTAACAGGGAGCATATTTTCATAAAAATCTACTTTTAACATTAAAACGTTCCCCCTCCACGTTTATATTTCTTGTACAAAACCACTTGCAATTAAAACAAAAAGTTAGTAATACGCATTAATGAAATCACAAGCTTTAATTTCTCCCCCTAGCAGACAAGACACTTCAGATTTTCGTCTGGTACATCTCAGTGATAGTTCTAATATTGCAATCAAGCTCTGTAATGAGCCTTCCTGAGCAAGGGGAAATCAATGACAGGTCCTTCCTCTGATTAGTGTTTGAAATACTGATTAGGCATGCTGTACTGTTTTTCTATAAGCACCTACAAGTATTATACAGATACCTAGCCATTTGTATGATAATAATCTGAGCATTCATCCATTCCATCTAACATGTTTGTTCCCTACCTCCTGCTTTTGGAATTTTGAGCTACAAATACATTTCATAATTTCCTTTCTGAGTCTTTGCCACCTCCAAATATATCAACCAGTCATAAAAGTTTTCTTCAGTCTTTCTTTTTTCTTTTTTTTTTTTTTTTAATTAAATATCTTTACTTACAGAAATATATCTTATCATACTAAGTAAATATCTTTACTGAGCATTTCTATTCTTCCACTATCTAGTCAGTGTCCACATCACAACTAAGCCTTTTCTCCAAAAAGCTATCTATTTCATATGATAATCATGTCTTCATGGAGCCAAAAGTTATCATTAGACTTCCATGGAATCATGGAAGAACTATTAATCAGCAACCTTATTTATCACTTAATTGATTATAAATACTGGACTACTCATGTCTCCTTCCATCTATCCGCACTTAACTTTCTGCACAAATTCCTGTTCATTTTGCAATTTATTTCTTTATTCCTTTTGATTTATTACCTTTATTCTGTTTATAACATGCATAGGATTTACAGCAGTATCTTTAGCTGTATTTGCCACAATCCTGTATGCAAAATAATTTTTCATTGATAGGTTTATGGGGAACACAACTGGTTATATGGTGCAGGCTTGACTGCAAATTCACAGTCAAATTTCAAGCAGTCATCCCTCACTTTTCTTTAGTCTTCAGGTTCTCCATTTTTTTCTTCTTTTTAAATTTAGTACTACTGCTTCAAATAACAATTCAATATAATTCAAAATTTCTTCTCTCTATCTAGTGTAATACGTAACTGTTTCTAACTTGTGGGTTTATATTATTTTCCTGTCCTAGCTCATGTTTTCACTATCTTTCAAAAAAACCCCAAATAAACAACAAAACAAAACAAACAACTTTCTGCTTTCTTAAAAGATAAAGATGCTAAATAATCCTAAATAATTATATATTATTTCACTGTCCCACTTTATGAATCTTTTAGTTAAATACATTCCCATTTTAAAGCAACAGTTCATAGTCTGTATTACTCAATCTGAATAATCTGCAACAATGATTTTTCTTTCCTCACTTTGAGAAATAATAAGCAATGACCTTTCAGGTCTAATTCAAAATGTGTAGGTCATATAAATTTAAGTCTGACTTGTTTTCTTGTAGCTTTTTATATATAAACATGTGTTTTCCAATAAATATTTTCTTAGGACAAAAAGACCTTAATAGATTTTCCTGTCTCTCTGGACACTGTCAAGGATATTTTACCATTCATTTTATCTTCCTACTATTTTTAAACCAGACAAACTTAATGTTTTCAACAGTGAGATTAGTTGAATGTTAAGTTCCAAAAACAGTGAAAAGCTAGGCTTTACATATTGTTGGCTTTTTTAAATATCTGCTTTAGTAATTGCTTTTTAGTTCACAACTTATAATAAATTCAGTAATGCCTTTCAAGTGCAAAAGAAAGGATATAAAAAATGTAAGTAGTTACAATATTTATCACTTTTCATGACATGCAGTTATTGTACTGCTCACTGTCAAACAGCAGACAATAACATGAGAAATGTCTGAGGCAAATATTTCTTGAAGGCAATCTAATGCTCTGCTCTATTTGGAAAACCAATGTATGCCTGAGCAGCAGAAAATCACTGTGTTTTCAGCATCAAAGTACTTCACATTTCCCTATTGTGCAACATGATTTTACTGTAAAATTCATGCTTCCCAAATAATTTTAAAATATTGCACATTACTTTATAGCTCCAAATCCTCTACAGTGATGTGTAATGTTGAAATACAACAAATTAAACTAGGATGGAACATAGCATGATAAATGCTAGCTAGTTTTACATTTACAAGACAGCTCAGGTTTTCCAAGTGTTGAAATTATAAGTGAGGCACATTCAACCAAATTCTGCTTGTTGCTTTAGTCAAAGGAACACACTGTCTACAAAATACTGTCTGCTTTTCATTGAACTACAGGAGGTGGGTATCTAAGTGATATTTATGAGTTAAAAAAAAATGTGACCTGGCTTAATACTCTCCTGCTGTTGAAGACAGTTTAAAAGTAAGTTTTAGTATCACTATAAAGCAAGATCAACTCAAACTTTATCTTCCCTGAAAATCATTGTAATTCTTGAGAGGGTGCCTGGCAGTCTATAAATGTTAATTGGAAAACATGATACCAAATCCACTACCACCTGAATGAAGACCACCAGAGAGACTAGGAGGAAGCATTTTACCTCAAAGTGCAGGACATCTGCAGATTGCTGCAAGGTTTGTGTAAGATGTGAAAGTAAGAATGATCCTAGACCAGTTTTAATTTAATAATGATGAGAATTGACTGCAGAACACCCATAAAGAATGGAAACAGACTGACTCTACCAGCAGATTAATTGCCTTTCATTGGAAATCTTATTTCTCCCTGCCAAACTTCCCACCAAAGAAAGTAATCATAAGATCATAAGTAATGTGGGTCATAAATTGCTCACTCATATTTTAGATAATATTGAAAAAAACCAACAATAATAATAATGATAATGATAATAATAATAATAATAATAATCATAATACCCAAAGAAACAAACAAATAAATTCTTAGTTGAATAATTATGAAATAACATTTCCAAAGGCAGACTAGAACTCTGAATTCCATCTATTTCAGAGCAATTCCATTTCTAACAATTATTACATTACTTCTATAGAAGGATAAAGAGGGAAAGGTCTTAGTTATTGTCAAGTAGAGACCAATTTTAATTTTGAACAAAAGGAGGGGTTTCTCCCTTGTACAATCCATGAGTCTTACAAAATCCAAGGTTAGTTATTTCTAATTAAACATCAGATTTCTTTCCAAGGTCATGAAAATATATGTGTTCAGATCAGTTTTTATAGGGAGAGATGGAGAAATTACTTATTTAGTAGAGATCAACAGACTGGCTTAGAAACAGGAGACTAATGTAACATAATGAAGTACATGATAATAACAAGATAAGTCACAAAGTAGCCACAGTACTGTGAAAAATCAAGCCACTGCAGCTCCAAATCTGTTCCACATTTTTAAATAGTAAGAATAAAAAGGACAGATAGACTAAGTTGGTGAGAATATCAGTTTAGTCAGGGTATTTCTACATTATGTGTCTTTTCAAAGGAAAATATATGCCATTATTTAGTCCCAGAAGAAGATTGTTCCCTTTTTCTCCATCTCATGCCATAAATCTCGAAAATTATCTGTTCACAGTCCTTCAAGAGGAAAGTAAGAGACTGAACCCAAAGTCCTTTTCTGATGGGGCAGTGCATTTGTGTATTAACATGCAACCTCCATCTCTTCTTAAACAAGTTAAATACAAAGCCTGGCTGTGTTAATGTAGACAAGTTCAGCAACAAACTACTCAGCAGTAAATAACAAATTTATTTTGGAAATTTGCATAGATGGCCACTTGATATTAGTCCACTTTAGGTTTCCTACCATCTGTTACATTGGGCAATGGGTTCAACAGTTTGATCTTGTAGCATGATCTCTATATGCCTACAGGGGTTTATATAGTTGGTGGAACTTTCCAGTTCCCCAGAGTTCTATTAATATTATTGCAACATTTTCAGCAGATTTCATCAGTATTCTAAGACCAAAACATCTGACTTGGTAATATATCTTTGCCATGCACATGGGTGTTGATACCGACTATACCACCATCTGAAGCTACTTTGAATAGTCTAGCTTTCCCTCTTCTAAACTATTTCCCTTTTGAAAAACAAAAGAACAAGAATGAGAACCAAGGAAGATGATAACACTTTTTTCTGTGCTTCATGGGTTTTAAACTGACACACCAGAAGGGTTTTTTAAATTCACAGTAATTAGAACTTTTCATTCAAAGTACAGGCCAGTGAAAGCTGATTCAAAACACAGCTTAGCATCTGGAAAAAAACAAAAAAAACCCAAACCAAACAAACCCTAAAAAGAAGCACCAGTCACCAATTGCAAATAACACTTCAAAACAATGAAATCTTCAATTTCTTACAAGAAATTTTCAGTCTGCCAGCTGAGAGCAAAGATCTTGCATGAGCTGCTCTATTAACAAAACAAGACATAAATAAAGTGTTCCAGCTCAGAAGGGAAAAGCCTCATCAAACATAAATACATTATTGGTAAATTGGGAAAATGAATCACAAGGTTAATTTTGTAAAGGAGGCTCATTATGAAAAGTTTTAAAAAATGGGGGTTTGCTTGTAGTAATTGTTATTCCTTGACAATTTAACATGTTAAACATTACTTTTGTGGAAATGTTTATCTTTAAATTTCACATATAAAAATGGATAAAGTTTTAGCTTAAATATGCCACAGAAATGAAGATAGCCAGAGTAAGTATGGACTCTCATATGTATGACAATTAGAATCTAATTGAAATCTAGAGAAATAAGTATATATTTATTGATATGTTTATACATGTGTGTGTATATATAAAATGTTAGGAGCAGTAGTTGAATGATTCATAAACTGGAAAAAAAAATGTATTATAAGCATTTTGGATGCCTTACTAAGTATTATATTATCAATTAGACATTGACTGCATTGTGACAAGTATGTTTTGCCATTTCAATTCTGTTAAGTACCTACATAATTTAAAGTACATAAAATGATCACATCTATAGATGTGACAATATCTGCTAGCTCAGTTTTGCTGGTCCTAACTGGCAACTGGAAGCCTGTCTCATTCTCTCAGAAGTGAGATTTGGCTGCCGTTCGGTTCTGTCATAAATATGTCACCTACATTAAGGTTACCTCTATTTGTGCTTATGCTCACAGTCCATAGGTTTATTCTGGCAGCAAGATATCTTTGACTAACCCCATTTTATGAGGAAACCTTCTCTGGGCTTAAACCCAAAATATACACCATTACAGCAGCTCTGTAGGAAATCCTCAGGAACTTAATGAGTCAGCTTTATGCCTTCTTTGCACTGAACCATTACAAATTTGCTGTGGAGTTATCAGTGAATCTGATCCAAGAATTAATTTTATTGACTGGCTTTGTATGATTATTGCAGAGGCTGACTTAACCTAGAATTAAAGGAACGTTGTTTTTTTTTAACTAGAAATAGATCAAAAAAAGGCAATTTAAAATTAAGATTTATAAATGTTCTTTCAAACTGTAAGACAAAAGTATGTGGAACTTGCATTAATCTTCTGTGACTATAAGTATAAAAAACATCTCTTTCTTTCAGTTCATGCTGCTGCATTTGTGCTACAAATGGAATCTGTAAATATGTCAAATGTCATTACCTTCTCCTGACTTCAGTGAGAAATGAGGCTATTCAGCATATCACAAGCATGGGACTTCTGTTATTCTGTAATGTTATTCAAGTTGTTGACTCAGTTTAAAATGTCTGTTAAAGTTATAAAACAGTTAACTAGTGTATTTGTTGAATTTAACTTTGAACGTAAGGAACCCTTTTGTAGTTTATTCCAGTAGAAATATTTTTTTCTAATCTAATCTACATTAGTAGATTATTATGTACTTTAATTTCCTATTTTAGTGACAAGATAATTCTTTTACTTACTCAGATGAAGTATCCTTAACATTTGTACTCCAAGCCAGTATTTCTGAAACTATACCGAATTAGCTGTTTTATTAATTTTTCTGACAGCTTGGAGACAGGGCCTCCTAATGTGCATCAGTACCTAATGTGAGTTTTTTCTGCAGAGGTTCATTCTTATTTGCAAGACACATCACATTCTGATAAATGGCACCCATAGTACTATAAACAAACATTTCTAAAAGGGTACATAATGTTCAAGGGTTGTTGAAATAGATGGGGAGCTAGCATAATTATTTCCAATGTAACAGCTTTTGTTTGCATACATATTATGAAGTTTGTACTGTATTGTCAAATTCTAGCACTTGAGTCTAAAAAAAAAATAGTTTTCATCTTCTCAGTTTCAAACTTATTTCATAAGACATTACATTCATTAAAAAGAAAATGCTTGAATACACAGAGATCATATTGAACTTTGACGTTAAAACTAAATAATTACTTTTCAAAGTCAAGCTGTAAGCCTTCTAATTCGTCTTTTCAACATACTATAATATACTGCTTAATACTGCTGCTCTAAAATTCAATAGTGCATCCCTTGTAGTTCTTTCAATTTGCAGGGGTCAAATCCCTTTTTGTATCTGAGTTCAACCCATATTGTTAAACTAGTTCACAGTATTTTACAGAAAAGGGAGAGATAGCTTTATGCAAGAATTTATACTAACTGCTCTGTTGAAATAATGTGTATAGCACTGAAAACTAAGGAAAAGTCATCCACTCTACAACTCTTATTGCTAGCTTGGTTTATAATCATAACACACAAAAAATGCTCACAGACACACAGATCAAGTAGTCATGTTGATATGTTGCCCTTTGTGAGCATAACCATATATACAGCCAGTGAGTGGAGGGAAGTCAATATTCCCTTCCTCTAGGTGCTCCCAAGTCTGCATCTGAAGTACCGTGACTAGTTTCGGTTTCCCCCAAACAAGAGGGAGATGGAGAGACCAGGGCGGAGGGCCATTAAGATGGTTAAAGCAAGTCCACCGGAGCATTTACAGTTTTCTCCTGTCTAAAGAGAGATTGTTACAGGATGGTAGAGGTTGGAAGGGACTTCTGGAGATCATCTAGTCCAATACCCCTGTTAGAGCAGGTTGCAGAGGACTATGTCTAGGTGGGTCTTGAAAGTCTCCACAGAAGATTCCACAACCTCTCTGTTCAGTCTCTCTTTCAGTGCTTCATCACACTCACAGTAAAGAAAGTTTTCCTCAAGGTTCAGATGTACTTTCCTGTGTTGCACTTTGTGACCATTGTCCCTTGCCCTGTTGCTGGGCACCACTGAAAAGAGTCTCAGTCCCATCCTCTTGATACTCACCCTTTAGATATTTATAAGCATTGATAAGATCCCCTCTCAGTCTCCTCCAGGATAAACAGCTCCAGGTCCCTCAGCCTTTCCACATAAGACAGAGGTGCTCCAGCCCCCTAATCATCCTTGTAACCCTCCACTGGACTCTCTCCAGTAGTTCCTTGTCCCTCCTGAAGTGACCAGTACTGGACACAATACCCTAGATGTGGCCTCACTACAGCAGAGTAGAGGGAAAGGAAAACCTCCCTCAACCTGCTAGTCACACTCTTCTTAATGCACCCCATTGGTGCAAGAAGATCATTGGTCTTCTTGGCCACAAGGGCACACTGCTGCTTCATGGTTAACTTGTTATGCACCAGGAGTCCCATGTCCTTCTCCACAAAGCTGCTTTCCAGCAGGGCAATCTCTAACACATACTGGTGCGTGAGGTTATTCCTCCTTATTTTCAGAGCCCTATACTTTCCCTTGTTGAACTTCATTAGGTTCCACTCTGCCCAACACTCCAGCCTGTCCAGGTCTCACTGAATGGCAGCACAGCCCTCTGGTATGTCAGCCATTCCTCTCAGCTTTAACAGCAAACTTGCTGAGAGTATCCTCTGTGCCTTCATCCAGATCATTGATGAATATGTTGAATAAGACTGGACCCAGTACTGACCCCTGGGGAACACCACTAGCTACAGGCCTCCAACCAGACTCTGCACCACTGATCATGACCCACTGAGCTCTGATGCTCAGCCAGTTCTCAAGTCCATCTCACTGTCTACTCATCTAACCCACACTTCCTAAGCTTCCTGTTAGGGTGTTATGGGACACAGATGTCAAAAGCCTTGATGAAGTCAAGGGAGACAACATCCACTGCTCTCCCTTCATCTACCCAACCATTCATGCCACCACAGAAGGCTATCAGATTAGTCCTTGGTCAATTCACGCTGACTACTGATAACCTTCTTTTCCTCCACATGCTTAAAGATGACTACCAGAATGAGCTGTTCCATCACCTTTCTAGGGATGGAGGTGAGGTTGACTAGTCTGCGATTTCCTGGATGGTGCTTCTTTCCCTTTTTGAAGCCTGGAGTGAAATTGGCTTTCCTCCAGTCCTCAGACACCTCTCCTGTTCATGACCTTTCAAAGATGCTGGAGGGTAGTTTAGCAATAACATAAGCCAGCTCCCTCAGCATCAGGGTCCATGGATTAATGGGTGTCCAGTTTGCCTAAATGTTCCCTAACCCAATCTACCTTGACCAAGGGGGAGTTTTCCTTCCTCCACACTTTCTCTCTTACCTCCAAGGTCTGGATTTTCTTCAGTATGGTCTTAGCAGTACAGACTGAAGCAAAGAAGGCATCCACTAGCACCTCCTTCTCTGTATCCTCCATCACCAGGGCACCCATCTCATTCAACAGTGAGCTCACACTCTTCCTTTCTAGGAAACTAGAACAGCTTTAATGAAAATGAAAAATATTATTAATAAAAATGGAATATATACAAATATATACAAAACCAGTATTGATCCCAACCCCACCTGACGGCAATTACTTCACTATCACCACTGATTCTGTGGAGCAGGCATCGGGAAAGTCCCAGACTGGGCCCAGTGGCAGATGGGTACTGTGTTCAGTAGCTGGATTCTGTTACTGGATTCAGGAACACACAGATCAGGATGGAAGGCAGAATGGACAGGGTCCTCCTCAGACGCTGGCCATTGAAGGAGTAAGAAAGGAGCCAGAAGAAGAGCTGAGGGCTTGACCCTCATGATCCCTCAGCTTTATACCAAATATGATATATCTGGGATGGAATACCTCATTGATCAGTTTAGGGTTACTTGTCCTGTCCGCTCCCCCCTGTGGGTGCAGCCATTTACTTTCTTCACCCCCAATGTGGTACACAAGATCCATCAGTGGCCTTGGTCTGCACACCAATCCTTGGCGGTAACTCCAATCATTGGGTGTTATTACTGCTAGGAGCAGACACTGTCTGTGAAAACAGGCTGCTAACTTCAGACAGTGCAGTTAGTTAGAAGAACTGAGCTGAAAATCACTGAACAGGAGTAGTTCTGCTCTCACTCAAACCAGGACACTACCCCAGAGGCATCTCAATCAGCCTGAAGAATGACTGGAGTTGGAGATTTTAAATTGTTTTATTATGGTCTTGTAGAACATTTGAATTCTGAATTTTATATATTGTATGGCTCATGGTGAAAAATGTGCCTATACATGTAGACATATTTTTAACTGAAATATTTACAATAAGGCTATCATAACTGGAGGATGTCTAAGCAACTATCTCAGGTATTTCCAAAAGACTCTTCTCCACTAAACATACATGACTTTGTAGCAAAGTTGTTGTTCGCACCTAGTTGTTGAGCAAGCCACTACAGTCATAGCCTGCATCTCTCTGAAACATACTTCATGTAGTTAGGAAACATTGCTAAGAATAAAAGATCAAAGACTTTTGTCATTTTCCTGGTTTGAGTGAGAACAGAACTAATTCTGTGCAGTAATTTTACTTTTCAGCTCAGTTCTTTTAACTAACTGCAC
>WTSP01022266.1:45081-57188 GCA_025331215.1 Actenoides lindsayi | reverse complement strand
TGCTGACGGGGGTGGGGGGAGCAATAGGAGGGCTTGGTGGGCACCTGGTGCCGTGCCAGGGTCAACCCACCACACATGTACAGAGGCACTGAGTGTACCCTCAGTGAGCTTGCAGCTGACACCAAGGTAAGTGGTGTGGCTGATGCTTCAGAGGGAAGGGTTGCAGAAGAACCTTAACAGGCTCAAGGAGTGTGGGGCCAGGCGAACATCAACAAGATCAAGTGCAAGGTCGTGCACATGGGTTGGGGCAATCCCTGGTATCAATACAGACTAGGGGATGAATGGATTGAGAGCAGCCCCGTGAAGAAGAACTTCAGGATACTGATGAATGAAAAACTGATAGAAGCCAATGATATGAGCTCATAGCCCAGAAGGCCAACTGTACCCTAGGCCACATCAAAAGAAGCATGGCCAGCAGGTTGAGAGAGGTTATTCTTCCTCTCTACTCTCCTGAGAGCCCACTTGGACTGTTGTGTCTAGCACTGGGGTCCCCAGCATAAGACAGACTTAAACCTGTTGGAGTGGGTCCAGAGAATGGCCACAAAGATGATCAGGGAGCTGAGACAACTCTCCTGAGAAGACAGTCTGAGTTGAGGTTGTTTAGCTTAGAGAAGGCTCCAAGGGAAACCTTATAGTAGCCTTTCATTACTTAAAAGGAGACTACAGAAAAAATAAGGAGGGGTTCTTTATCAGGGACTGTAGGGATAAGGTGAGGTGTAATGGTCTGAAAGGGGGTATATTGAAATTAGATATTAGGGAGTAATTTTTTGTGATGAGGATGGTGAGACACTGGCACAGGTCGCCCAGAGAGGTTGTGGATGCCCCATCCCTGGAACTGTACAAGGCCAAGTTGGATGAGGTGTTGAGCTACCTGGTCTAGTGGAAGGGGCTCCTGGCCATGTCAAGGGTCTGGAACTAGATGATCTTTAAGGTCTCTTCCAACCCCAACCATTCTATGATTCTGCGGCCCTGATGCCTCTCTCACTAACTCCACAGCATAGGTGACTGCTCCCTGAGCGACAAACTGACCGTGACAGAATGCCCTGTGATGGTCATTTGAATAAGTCGTGCCTTACCATGCATTGGGATCAGTTTTGGCAAGGAGAGGATGTTTTGGCCTGGCTAGTCTGGTGCCAAGCATGGGTGTGCTTGTGGTGTTCATTGCACCTGTTTCTTATGCTGCTGCCACTGCTGTGGCAAGAGGACATGTGGCTTGTACATGGCACCTCATTGCCCCATGAGGGAGATGATGGTGGGAGGAAGAGGGCCTGGGATGCTTAACTGTGAATTTTATGGGGGGTGTTTGCTCTCAGTTTGGTGTCTTTTGCGGAAGGGAAGGGAAGGGAAGGGACTTGTGAGACATGGACCTTTGTTCACATAGTGGTGTCAGCAAAGGAGAGGGAACGTGGGATTTCGTAGATTGGGAAGAAAACAAGAAAATGATGCTATGTGTATATAGAATATATAAAAGTAAGAGGATGAATGCAGGACATGCAAGGCCAGTATGTAGTCATGATGGGAAATGAAGTGGAAGGAACAGATTTTCTGACTAAATTCAGTTTGATTGTGAGGAATCTGCATTTTAAGGTGAAAATCAGAAAAGATAAGTGCAAAAGCAGATTTTACGTAAAGTGGTTAGGGATGAAAGAAGCAAATCACTGGAGGAGAGACACCAGTTTACATTCTCTAAACCTTTCTTACTGGGCCACCGAAATCTAAATTGTGACCTGTATCTGCTGTCTTTATTGACGTTTCAGTAGTAACTGTTCCAGAAACATGAAAACAGAACAGATAAACTCCTAATGAATTTGTAACAATTTTGAAGTTTTGCCCCCCTCCCACCGTTGTGATTAAAACATAGAATGGTGGGTGGTTATGGACTTAGCCTTACCTAAAACTTCTACCAGTTTTGCCCATTGGACTAAAAGAAAATGGTTTTTGGTTTTTCATCATCCACATGGTGAATTTTAGTCTTCCTTTCAAAGCAAGAAAACAAACTTCTGTTTTTATGGCTGATAATCAAACTTGGGCTAAAGTTGACTCTTACTTCTGTTCAGGCTGCTGGCTTTTGTAAGTGAAATGTTGTTCCCCCCTGCAAATGAAAGTGGAGACAGAGGGTATAGCAACTAATGGTTGGCTAACATAACCGCAGAAGCCTGTGGTGCTGCCATGAGTGGGGATGTGTTTTGTATAACTGATTGACTGGAATGATAATGGCTGCCATTGAATAGTTGTACATAATGATCTTCAGCAGAGACACTAACAGCTTTTTTTCTCCTAGAAGAGCCTTCAGGAAATGTAACCATATATATGTCCTAGTATCCACTGTTTACAAATTAATACAAAATGTAAACATAGTATAAGTTCTGGCAAGGCAACTCTTGTATGTCAATTAACGCACAGCGTCAGCTTCAGGGGCTTGGCTTTGTTATGAGCTTGCACTCTCTCCAGGCATTTCACTGATGATCTTCTGCTTGGGCTTGGCAAGCTGGGATAGATGGAATATGAGACTCAACTACATAAAGTCCTAAGTACTGTTCATCAGTAAACAATTTTTACAAATAACCATTTGTTTATTAATGACATTTGACTGGATGAAATTAAAAATCTTGTTCCAGGTTATTGTTCTTAAGACTATAACAGCCATTCCCCACAATGGTGTGCCTTAGAGAAAGGGTAAATATACCACAGAAAGCTCACATGTGGAACACTTTTATATTTACAATACTATATAAAGACATGCATGGTCATTTGAAGATTGCTTCCAATTTGGAACTTCCTGGTTTCTTTGTGTGATCTGATCAATATATTCTTCTTCTGATCATCAGGCTTTTGAAGCATCAGATTTCTCAATTAGCAGTTGTCAGTTGCCTTGAAGAATTTCAAGAGACATAATTTCTCTCATGTTCATAAACTTCTGTAGGTCCATGGAGAGTACGTACTGGGCAAAAATAATTTAAGTGTATTAGGG
Source organism: Actenoides lindsayi (assembly GCA_025331215.1). NCBI lineage: Eukaryota > Metazoa > Chordata > Aves > Coraciiformes > Alcedinidae > Actenoides > Actenoides lindsayi. The sequence goes on along the minus strand of WTSP01022266.1, from coordinate 54,217 downwards.
AGCAAGGATAATGAAAACATACTTTTATTTTTTTTCCTCATGAATATATTAATTCAGCTTTGTCTTCTTCCGGTTTATGTGCTCCTTGTTCACTTGCTATAGATCACTTTCATAAAGGTAAGTAGGGGATATAAGAGAGAAAGTGGAAATGATACTACTTACAAAAATAAAGCAGATAATTGAATTGTAACTCTTTTAAAGGAAGTGTTATTTTTAGGGTTGGTAGGATCATATGTGTGCTACTTAGTTATACTAAAATAGGGCACTGAAATATTCCAGTGTTTGCTACCCAAAATATTTTTCTATTTTTTTTTCTTTTTCTTATTTTTCCTAGATTTTTTTGTTTGTTTGTTTATTTGTTTTTAGTTTTCTTCTGATTTAAGATTTCTGTTTTCTAAGTAAATCACATATGCTTAATGAAGTCCATAATGGAAACCTGGAGCCTTGTATCCTTTCCATTTCCTAAATTTTGCACTGCATTTGTTCTTATATGTATACTAACAGTGGTGGTTGTACTGAATATCTTAATCCAGTGATCTTTCTAAAGCTTATTCTCAGTAGCACACATATTCAGAAGAAAGCTCTTGCTTTCTTAGCCTGCTGTTAAGATTTATGTTGCGTTAAGAGCTAACAGCATATTGGAATGGGAATGATGAGTAATACTGAATATACACTTAAACTGGAGAGATCTTTGTACTAGTGTCTTGGTTTGAGTGAAAACAGAACTAATTCTGTTTGCTGATTTTACTTTTCAGCTCAATTCTTTAATTAACTGCACTTTCTGAAGTTAGCAGCCTGTTTGCACAGACAGTGTCTGCTTGCTAGCAGTGATAACACCTCATGTTTAGAGTTACTACCAAGGCTTGGTATGCAGACCAAGGCCACTGCTGGATCTTGTGTACCACGTTGGGGGGTGCAGAAAAGAAAAAGGCTGCACCTGCAGGGAGAAGCAGACAGGAGAGGTGCCCCTAAACTGACCAACAATGTATTCCATCCTATATACATCATTATTTGGCTTAGAGCTGAGGGATCCGAAGGGTCTCTGGGCTCTTCTCCCCTTTTTGGACTGCTTTGCCAGCTTTTGCTTGTCTTGGCTCGGGTCCTCTTTTGGTTCCTTCCTCGGAGCATCCCAGGAGGACTCTGTCCGTTCTGCCTTCGATCCCGGTCTGTGTGTTCCTGAACCCGGTACCAGAATACAGCTCCTCAACACAGCTCCCATCTGCTGTGGGGCCCAGTCTGGGACTCCCCCGGTGCCTGCTCCACAGCTGCAGTGGTGACAGTGATGCAATTACCATTGGGGCTGTTGGGTTCGATACTGTTTTTGTATATATTTGTATATATATTCCATTTTTTATTATTATTAATTTCATTTTCATTAAAGCTGTTCTAGTTTCCTTTTCTAATTGCTAAGTCTTTCTCCCTTATTCCTTCCTCTTTCCCCTTTGGGGAGGGAGGAGGGTTAACAGATACCATCTGTTATAGGTCTAAGGGGCCGCCCTGACCCTAAGCTGTGACAGTCATGGAGCATCTGCTCGCAATCATGCACCACTTACCTCCTATTCCTGATTATTATCCAAAACACTTTCTGCTAGTGCCTGTAGGAAGACACTGCTGAGACATAATGACAAAGTATCATAAATAGTTTGGGTTGGAAGAAACCTTTAAAGGTCATCTAGTCTGGATTCCCCTGCATGGGCAGGCACACCTTCAGCTAGATCAGGTTGCTCAGATCCATGTCAAATCTGACCTTGAATGTTTCCAGTGTTTCACCACCATCATTGTAAACAATTTATTCCTTGCAGGTAGTCTAAGTCTTCCCTGTTTTAGATTAAAACCATTACCCCTTGTCCTATTGCAACAAGGCCTACAAAAAGTCAATCCCCATCTTTTTTATAAGCCCTCATTAAGTACTGAAATGCTGCAATAAGGTCTCCCTAGAGCCTTCAAACCCCAACTCTCTCAGCCTTTCTGCATAGAAAAGGTGCTCAGCCCTCTGATCATTTTTGTGATCCTCCTCTGGACCTGCTCCAACAGGTCCATGCTTTTCCTGAGCTATGGACTTCAGATCTCTATGCAGAACTCCAGATGGAGTCTCACCGGAGCAGAGTAGAGGGGCAGAATCACCTGCATCAACCTTCTGGTCATGTTTCTTTTGATGTATCGCAGCATATGGTTGGCCTCCTGGGCTGCAAGTGTATGTTATCAGCTCCTGTCAGCTTTTCATCCACCAGTACCCCAAAATCCTCTTCCACAGAGGTGCTCTCAATCCCTTCATCCCTCAATCTATATTAATATCAGGTGTTGCCCTGACCCAGGTGGAGAACGTTGCCCTTGACCCTATTGAACCTTCATGAGGTTCACATGGGCACACTTCTCAAGCTTTTGCAAGTCCCTCTGGGTGGCATATCTCACCCCTCAGGTATGTCAATGTCACTGTTCAGTTTGGTGCCATCTGCAAACTTGTTGAGGGTGCACTGCATCCTACTGTCTATGTCATTAATGAAGATATTAAACAGTACTGGTCCCAGTATGGATCCCTGAGGGACACCACTTGCTACTAGACATTGAGCCCATTGACCATCCTATCGATTCCTCATCCGCTGAATAGCCCATCCATCAAACAGATATCTTTCCAATTCAGTAGACACAGCTTTTATAGAACATTGGTAGTTACACTTCAGCAAGAACAAGACTCTCTGGCAGAGGTTGAACACAAGATATGTGTTACTAACTGGTTGTGACAAGACTCATGCAGTAAATATGGATTTCTTTTTCAGATAAGAGCAGTATTTGTATCAATTAGGTTTGAATATTTTTGTCATGTTTCACCAATATATGCCTAAAATCCTGTCTGTCACTTGGACTGGTCCTCTACTTAGCTTTTTCGCAATCTGAATTACACTACTAACTTAAAAGGCAGCAAGAAACTGAAGTGGGTATTTTAGGCCAGCAGTTGAATGCCAACTGTATTTGTGGTAGGGTTGTTATATAGTATATCGCTTTCCAGATAGATACAAAAGAAACCTCTGTGTTCTAATTGCAATGACACAGTGATTGCAGGCTGCTGACACTGCTTTGGGATGACATGAAGTCCTTCTTTCATGAAAAATTTGCCAATGTAACCTCCTCTTAATAATATCTGCCAAATTGTGACTCTATTCTGTCTGGGCCAAGAGTTTTGGTGATCCATAGAGAGCTTGCTGGAGCGTGTTGCAAATGGTTTAAATCAAATTAGGCATTAAAGTAGTTTATTGATTTATTAATGACACACAACTGACAATCTGTGAACCATAACTTCAGGATCTGTATCAGCAATAAAGTAGATACCAAACACTTAATGTCAGTAAACTCCTACACATTTCTAAACACCTTTTAATAACTAACGCCAAAACATTCTAGTTCCTACACACATCCACAGTTATGTGCACATACACACCCTCCACGGGGCATGTGGATGCTCATCCCACTTTCCTGTGAGTGTGGGTTCCCCTACTTAATACCTTTTCCAGGAGATAGTTGTGCTCTTGATCTATATCCATCCAGCTCCCTACAACCTGCTAATGCATGTGTCTGCAAGAAGTCTCTCATAAGTTACTTGAGGTATTTTGAGGTTACTAGCTTGATGCAGACTACTTACAGAGTCTGACTGAGAGGTAGCTCTGGCTGTTTTTGTTGGACATCCTGCTGCCATGGGGCAACAGGTGACAGCGTCCAGCCAGGTGTGGACTATTTCTTTATTACCCTCTTCTTTATCTCCCATCACAAACCTCTGTGCTTTCTTTGTATTAATTTTTAAACTGACTTAGTCTTTTGAAAAAAAATCTCACCGTAGGTCCCTGGTTACTGTTTAATTTCTTTTACAGTTGCTTTCCTTTTTAGTATTAACAGTTTTAGGAAAATGTCTCCTCAGACAGGTCACTGTATTGTTCACTTCACAGCACTAAAACTGAATACCTGTCAGTTCTTTAGCAAGTTGTTGCTCTATTCCACAAGCTCTTCTTTAGCTCAGCTGAAGGTGGTAGTATAAACAAATTAATTATTTTCTGTACAGTCTTCTTCCATGGAAGAAAATTAATGCACAGCTTTTAATATGTAGAAAAAGCTAAGATTTGACCAGTTCTGCTCACTTTTTACACTGATACAAAGGAAAGTATTGGTTAATACAAACTCAGTTGGAAAAAAACCCCAACATAACACAAACAAAAAAAATGCCAAAACATGACAACAACCACCTCTGCCTCTTCCGCACCCTCACCCCCCACCCCCACCCCCAGTATAGTGTGGATCAAACCCAAATGCTGTGGGAATATCTTTCATTTCACTTATGGGTTGAGAGACAGCAATTAAACTCAGAAAGACCTGCTTATGATTTTTCTGCAAAGCTCTGAGAAATTAAGGCAGCTTTTCACAATGCTGGTAAAGATTGCAGTCACATCACTGTAAATTAGACAATAAAAAATCCTATCAAATACTGTAAGGACAGGAATCAGCTTTGTTAGATACAGCTGTTAGAGAAAAAGATTCTATGGGATTTGACTGCCCAAAAGAGGTGGGGCTGCTGCACCTCCATGCCCCCAGGTTCATACAGTAGCAAGGCTGAAGATGTAGCCTCTATAGACATAGATGTACAGAAAACACAGAAACACCACATGTATATCTATATACACAGCCAGCCACACAGATCACAGACATACAGAACATTCAAAAGAACAGATGGCTCCATCAGGCTCATTCTGCTCCCCTCTGGCTAAGCTGGATAGAGGTCCATTGGTTAGAATATATGTTTATGTATGCACACACACATCCAGAACACTAAGGGACTGCTCTGGTCCCCAGTAGAAAACTTGTTGTGGTCTATGCTTTTGGAGACACTCCTAGCTCCCAGATGACTTTACTCATAGCTTAGTTTGGCTTGTTTCTTGCAACCACCTGCTCACTCCCTTACTTGTATCCTGTCCTGATGCTCGCAACATGGACACAAAGACCTCTGACTGCTGGTGCCACTCTAGTGGCTGGCATTTGGTTTCACTCTGGTCTCTCCAGCCCAGCCTATAGTCCCAGCCCAGCTATGGGCACCCAGACTTATTTCTTTCAATTCCTTGCAGAACAGACATGCAGGCCCTCCAACCCATGGGCTGACTCCAGTTGCTTGCGCTCAGACCCCTGTACACATGCACACACACACACGTATGCTCACACATAAAAAGGGAGTCCCTCATGCCAAAAAAGCATTAGGAATTTAATAAGAATATAGGACAGACTGTGCAGACCTGTCATGGAACATGGCCAAAGAAGTGCACCAATCAGCAAATTATTTACATATGGCCAGCCTTTTTCATCCCTTTACCACCCCATTTTCCCACAGTTGTTCCTCCTTAAACTAGATAAATCCATCTCTTTCTCTGCCTTTGTTTCTTCCTTTGATGGTGACCCTTCCTCTAAGCTCTTAATTTATGTTCCTGACAGCCACTAAGATATAGTGATCTTCTGGGCTTGTGGAGATGGACCTTTTAAAGGCTGACTGCTCTTCTGTGAGGGGCATAGGAGAAATGAGAAAGACTACTATTTGTGTTCCTCCATATGCCATTATTCCTCTGTATTCATCTGTGTAGATGAGCTTTTATCACATAGCCTTACAGGATTTAGATCAAGACACTGGAAGGTGAGAAAAATTTTTCTCATTTGGCACCATATTCAGAGGGGGCTTGATTCAGCTGTGTATACACTGGCATCTAGTGTTGTTTGAGTTGTCCTCTGGTCCTGCCAGGCATCCATCTGCCACTCCAAAAGAGTACAAATCTTCCCTGCATCTTCTGTTGTGCCTGCCAGCACCATACAGATATCTTGGATGTCCTAACCCACTGCAGCATATTTAAGTAGCTGAGTCATACACTTAGTGCTTATCACCATAATCAATCCATAGGCTTCTTTACTGTATTGTGTTTTGACTACAATGTGGTCTAGAGTCCAGGGTCCATATGACTAATATGTAGCCACTTACATGCAGACAGCTTAATATGAAACTGAATCCCCACCTAGGTTTCACTAGCAGTCTTTTAACTGTTTTGTTATTATAGAGTCAGTAAAAGAGGAAAGGAGGAAAAAATGCAGCTTTTGATAACAGGAGAAAAATAACTGGATAGCAATATACCATGTTCATTATATCCCAGGATAGATAGCTGAAGGTAAAGGGCCTGGTTTTTTTCCACTGGAGTGAAAAAGGGCTCTCTTTTATGGAAGAATGGAGATATATGCACTTTGGACTGCTTTGTGTTGTTCTGTACCTTGCATCTCAGTAGGAACTCAATAGGAATGAAGTGCTTTTACTCTGATTTTCAGTGTAGTGAAGACAGTCTCTTGTTTCTTCATTTTACTGACACTGGAAATACAAAAATAAATTATCAGAATAACAATCCTCTTTAGTTTAAAATCTGTACATATTTACTTTCAAACAATCTGTAACACGGTTCATGATACACTGTGCAATGCTTCTCTCTGTTTAGTTGAAGCAATTAATCTTATGATAGAAAAGGTGGATTCAGCAAATGAGGTTTTAAGAAATCTGGCTTTTGCAGATCTGAGACCCTGAAACACCTGGTCCCACAGCTTGTCCGAATATGAAAGGCTGATCAAGCACTATGCTATTACTTTTAGCCACTGCACTGCTCATATTATACAATCACCCTGTCCTCCCTTCAGATCTCTAGGAAGCTTGACACCTCAAGGGTTTAGCAATGACGCTATGGGAACTTCAGGATGAAGGTCCTTCAAGATCCAAGCCCCTTCAGTCCTTGGGGGCTGAGCATTCCTCAGAGGACACTAACAGGGAATGCTGAGCATGGAGAAAGCTTCAACTTCAGCTAGTCCCTGAATGAGGATTACTAGGAAAAAAAGAATCTGTGCATTTTTATCTTACTCTGCACCCGCATAAAAAAATCAACTTCAGGTAGAGTCTCTAAACAGCCAAAATATTTTGTAAAGATCTATTATTGTTTCCTCAGCTTGCTAAACCAGTGATCTCAACAGATTTTTAAAGGATAAACAATACTTTGCTGGAGAAGCAGATTTATGAATACACAGGAGAAACAGGTGCAAGGGACATAGGAAAGAAAGATGCTGAAATGATATTATGTGAAACTATAGCATTGTATTTCATGACACATTTTAGCGTGAGTCCTTGACGAAGGATAAAATAGATTTCTGGTTTACATTTGTGGATCTTCAAGATAACTTTCAAGTAAAGTCCATCACACTGTTTCCTATTAAATTAAACACAATACAGAAAACATAAATAATTTATTGGATATTGTGGAGAAACACAAAAGACGTGGAGAGTAAAAGCCTTGAGATTTCTCATGCAAGCTTCTTTCCTTTGTTGTAACTGAGGGGTGGGGGGCATTTTCTGTCAAAGTAGTGTAATCATGGTGTTTAATACAGAGGTTCACCTATAGCCTACATTCAGAACTGGTGTCCCAGTATCTATAGAATATAACCATAGAATGTAATCTGCATGACCCAGACTCTTCACTGCTGGAACAGTACATTCTTAGTGAAGATGAGCATTCCCAGTTTGCTTTTAAACACCACGGAATATAGTTGTAAATTGATATTTAATGTCTTCTCAGAAAAAAAAAAAAAAATCTATTCATTGGAAGAGTATCTAAGTAATCTCTTCAGTATCTGATAGAAATGAAAGCTGTAGCCTACAGCACAGGCATTGTGCTCAATGAACACAGTATGATCTTTACAAGAGTGAGGCAGATTCTATCTCTCTTCACAAGCCTGTCTCACTCTGCTGCAAGTAGATAAGCTCAGCTGTGTTTCATACTAGCTGTAACAAAACCCTGAATTTATCTTCAAATCAGTCAGAAAATATTTATCATTAATTTCACACAGAATGAGAACTGTAGAGCTCAGAACTGATTTAAATCCATATCTGAGTCTGTAAATCCATGGTGGTGGATTAAATATTCTATGGAGGGTTTTCCTTTTATAGGTAAACCTAAAAAGGTATTAACTTGTATCCAGAGTTGAACAGCTAGTCTGCTCTGTCTTTCATTCTAGACTGAGTCTTAGAGGGACAGCTAGAATGAATACACCACATGGAGTGCCTTTCAGATGATTACCACAGCTCATTATATCTGATCCCTGCCACTACATACTTTTCCAGGTCTCTGATTCTTCATGTATGTGCTTATTCAGGGTCTATCTCTGTACTAATGAATTTAAAGTGATAGGAAATATTCATAGTGAGACTATCACTGGAACAGATCATTTATGTGGTTAAAATGTTAAAATAGTGATATAAAAATGTCATGTGCCAATCAATACTTGCCCAAACAAATTCAAAGGTTGATCCAGGACTTGGAATAACCCACAGCCTATTTCCAATAGAAAGCTTGCAAATATCCACCCTTACTGGAATGGGCTTGAGAATTTAAAATCTTGGACATAGGTAAAATCATATTAGTTGGACTGAGCATATGACTAGTTAATTTTACTGAAAGTGCAGACATAGACAATGTTCTCACTAGAATGCCTATGATCTCTGCACTACACTTTCTTTCCAGTGTACCAAAATACAAAATCTGGAAGCATGTAAGTCACACAGAGGATTGGGTGTATGGAGATACTCCCTTCGAATTACTATTCAACATTGTGCTATGTCACAGAAGCATCACAGCCTCGCATTGATCTGGAGTCACGTAACTGAGTTGTGGCTATGCAAACAAGAATTGAGTGTGATGACCCTTTGTACAGACTATGGATCAATAGGTGATACTGTGTCAACACCCAGGTTGTTGGTGGCAAACCCTGCCCAGAGATTTCTACAGAAATTACCCAGAGTGAGTGCCCGGTTGCTGCAGGCTGGGCTGTACCAACTCACTAGTTTGGTAATTTGGGAATGTCTCTGTTAACTGGTACCAGTGTGTGTGCATCTAGGTGTGTGAGTGCAAGTGTTTCCTGTCCCAGCTCATACTTCCCTTGGTCCTCTTCACATATTGAGCTTAGCAGTGTCACATGGTCTGGTGTTTCTTTTCCCTCCTTGACACAGCAGGGGCTGAGGTTGTCTGCCAGACCTGGCCAGAACGTGCCTGGCTCTCAGCTCCAGCTGGGATGCTCGCCAGGATGGCAG